>JAAGKR010000268.1:218523-240744 GCA_011419295.1 Clarias macrocephalus
GGGGGAGGGGCTTGACGGCTATCTCTGGCGACTTAGGGCATGAGGCAGGGTACATCCTGGACAGGGGGTCAATCCATTTCAGGGCACACACACACTCCGGGTAATATGGGAACGCTAGTTAGCCTAATCTTTATGTTTTTGGACTGTGGGAGGAAACCGGAGTAATCAGAGGAAACCCACCTAGCATGGGGAGAACATGAAAACTCCATGCACACGGAGGCGGGAATCGAACCTGGACCCTGGAATCGACTGGACCCGACCTGGACCCTGGAGGCCACTGTGCCACTATGGAGAGCATCAATCTAGAAAAATGTTAAATCGTAGTTCAATTTTGCTTTAGCATGAAGGAGAATAAAATTTTGAATTCTAATAAATTTTTGAATAGCAGTGCTGACATGTGATACCCACCCACTCTCAACTTAGTAATATTGCTCTCAGTTAACATTAAATATAATATGCTTTCATTTTTAGTACTATTTGATAATCTGCTGAAGATATTTTTATCTCTTGTCCTTTTTTTTCCTTTCCAGGTGAATTTATTCCTCTGGATCAAACTGATATCAGCGTGGGCTTTGAGACAGGGGACGACCGCTTGTTCTTGGTGTCTCCGTTGGTCATCTCTCATGAAATCGACTCGCGCTCGCCGTTCTGGGACATGTCCCAGGCTCAGCTGGAGAAAGAAGACTTTGAGATTGTTGTTATTCTGGAGGGCATGGTTGAAGCTACAGGTGAGACAGACAGGCTCACATCAAAACCCATTGACTCTAACACTCAGTCAGCATACATGGACTTCCCTTTTCAGTTTGCAAAACACGAGATTAGTTTATTGTATTTAATATTTTGAAAACAGCTTCAAAATATTAATCATAATGCTGGGTACCAGGAAATTGAAAATATACCAAACCAACATTTAGAACCTCTAATTGGCGAACTATT
Organism: Clarias macrocephalus; assembly: GCA_011419295.1. Classification (NCBI taxonomy): domain Eukaryota; kingdom Metazoa; phylum Chordata; class Actinopteri; order Siluriformes; family Clariidae; genus Clarias; species Clarias macrocephalus. The sequence goes on from JAAGKR010000268.1 coordinate 219,460, forward strand.
GCCCATGCCAATTATTATTATTTTTAGTCACATGACCCATGCACGATCTAGTCTGCGGCATGGAAGCAACATAGAGCAGAACACTTTTGCTAGAAAAAAAAAATTACGAGGGCAAGAAACAACAACAAAATACGGCAAAACAAAATAATAATTAATTAATCATAATACGCATGATGGCTCAGTGGTCGTTTTGCAACTCCAGGGTCTGCATGCGATTCCCCCCCTGGATCAATTCCTGTCCAGGGTGTCCTTGTCCTCATATGCATTTCCTTTGACACTAAATATGCTGAAGATGGCCTAAAAGTTTAATTTCATTTTTATACAATCATAACATATAATGCCAGTTTTAATGCCAGAATTAATGACACTTGATTAATGACACTTGATCAAAGGAATTTTATGAGATGCTCTTAAAAGGAGTTTCTTGCTTAAATTGCTTTCCATGAGCTGCAAAGGGAACTGTTTAAGATTCAACTTTATTACAACCCATAATTGTACTTATAAATTATTAAGGCCTATTACATGATGTATACTAGTCACCAACCATCTGTTTTTTTTTTTATGATGAATGTTATTTGTTTTGCCCATGAAAATGTACGACAAAGTCACGTGTTACATGTGTGCATGTACAGGATTAGTATTTCTACTTAAGGAAAAGAAGACGTGATTAAAAGCAGCAACAGAGCACTAAATATGTGTTGCTTAAACTCTGTGTTTTAACCCTTTAAAAAAGGGTGTATAATTATCTAGCAATTATCTTTGTCTTTATGTGAATATAAGGTATGACCTGTCAAGCACGGAGCTCCTATCTGGGCGAGGAGGTGCTGTGGGGTCACAGGTTCAGCCCAATGATGTCACTGGCTGAAGGATTTTTTGACGTGGATTACGGAGCATTTCATCATACGTTTGAGGTGAGAGAACATAAACAGACCTACTGTACTAGACACCTATAGTACTTCTGACATAGGTCATATAATATTTTGGCTGTGTATGCGGTACACAGTATTTACTGTAGTTAGACAGTCGGTAAATGTTCAATAGGGATGAATATTTTGAAGTGCATAGATACATGATGCTGAAAAAAAAATCACATAACCAAAAACAGAACGATAACAAGTAAAACATCATTACTAAAGAGAAATAAGACATATTAGGCAATTACATTCTGGCTGCTGAAGTCTGCATTCATAAAGCCTCGCCTCCCCATTTCGCCCACAGGTGGACACTCCTTCTTGTTCCGCTCGAGAGCTCGCATTAGCCGCTGCTCGTCTGGAAGCTCACCTCTATTGGTCGATCTCCAGCCGGCTGGATGAAGAGAAGTGGGAGGGGCCTAACCTGACCGAGCAATCAAAAAACCCTGTTGATTCTGAATCGGTCAGTGGAAAAGATGGAAGCGGACCTACGTTCATTGTGGGCGGAGTTATAGATACACAGGAACAGCCAGTTGTAGGGGAGCAGAACGGCAGTGTCACTACAGACCAATCAGAAACTGAGGCCTAACAGAAAGAAAAGTAAGAATGCAAGTTTTTTTTTTAGGGTTAGAAAGATAATATTCTATTAGACTTGATTGTGAAACAATCCATGCTTTTTTTCTTTCAATCTTTTAAACCATTTAGCCGCTAACGGATAGCATAGAATATATCTTTCCCCAACGGGGAAATCGTAGTTACTTGGTTTGTTGGTTTTTAAAAGCAGACATCTGAAACCGTCCTGCTTTAAATTCCGGCAGGGTCTTTTCATGGACGACATGAGGTTTCTTGAGGCTATTCATTATCCGGAATTTGAAATAATTACACAGGGTATGTCTCCTTTTACTATACATAATATATCCATTCTGAGGCAGGTTCGACAGTTCTTATAATAAAGATTAGCTAGCTATACTACAGATGGCGGAAGTGCCACGTAACTGGTTATTTCATTATAAATCCTTGCGGTTATCCTCATCAGCATTTAAAATGATTTTTGTGCCAGGAATTTATTGGTATTTCTATCGGTTTTTCAGTACAGTCTCTCTAATGCAAGAAATGAATCTAATGGGCAGGTGAAATTGTCCTTTTGTTTAAAGAAAAACGAAATCGTACCGTCTGTTATTTTAGTGTCACTGTCAGCCTTACAAACATATCTTGCACAGAGTTTAAGTTTTTTTTTTTTTTTTCAATATAACAGGGGTTTGTTACTTAACTATTCTTTAAACCAGTTCCTATATACTGTGCATATGTTCTAGGGATGATACACCTTAAACGTTTCAGAGGAAATCCTAAACTAGTGTCAAAGATTAATGACTTGAAAGAATAGTTTAATGAAAAAATGGTAGCAGAGCTCTACATAAAGCTAGTAGGCGTCACTTGGCCCTATGCCACACACATCATGTTAATTAATGAGTACTGGCTTTTATTGATACTAAGCCATGTCAGCGTTTTTGCTCCTACTATTCATTTCATGGCTGCGCTCTTGTCTTCAGAGCTGCCAATAAATTTATGATGAATTACGCTGGTGAGTGCAGGCTACTCTGATGGAACATATTCCACTAATATGCTAGTCCATTCTATTCTTGGAAGCTGCCCAGAACCTAAGCATGTCTAATGCACAGTTTAATTATTCCTGTAATGTCCTATGGAAGGGAAACCTGCTGGTGCCTTTTCTGATGGTTCTGGACCTTACAAGGAATTAGATCTCAGTGTATTCCTATTTTATAGCCATAAAATATACCAATTATGATATATAAGCGTCATTATTCATGCTACACAATAATGCAAACAGTCATTCAAATAATTGTATTCTATGACTCAGTAACATATAGATGAAAGAAAATTAAGGCATAGACAACTTACATTTTGATCACCTGGTATATAACTAGATTGTGATAAGCCTTCTTATTCGAAGAGGAATGTCATATTTAAGCTTGCTTTAAAAAACTGTTGTTAATTTGATGTCATCTTCTGAGTTAAGGACATGTATTAAGCAGTCGTGTCATTGTTATTTAGCAGTGATTGCAGTTGACAGGCGGCGTAGTTTGCCAAAGACCAAGAGCTTGAAGGTGATGCCATAGTAACTGTTGAGGATAGCAAGTTGTTGCGAGCTGAAGAAAAAAAGCACAAAAAGTAGAAAGATTTATGACAATCAACCTCTATATAGTGTATTAAATATAACTTAGGCTAGAGTTAGATGTTTATTAGAAATTTTGTCTTCTTGTATCTTCTTCATAGTATTTGTCTATTATGTATTTTATTTGTCTGTTGCCATTACACTATATGGTACTGAGGTTAGTATCTGCCCCCGGGCCCTGCTTTAAGGCAAATCATTGTTTAAAAGAGATTCATAGGGGATTTCATTATCTTCCAGAATCTGAATTCACGTCCCAGAAGCTGATCATAAACACTCATTATGCAAAGATAAATGTTAACATTTCTTTTGACCTTATGATGCACGAAACCTTTGTATGTGACCCAATTTGGGACCAGTTATAAACACTGACATCCTGGGGTATCTGTGCTATTATTTTCTACCTATACCGGCATCGGGTAGGATGGTACCATGGTCACATCATACAGACATTTTCTGGATATGAAACTGTTCTAAAAATACAATTGCTGTAAAATTCCTTACATACTTATTGTTGTAAACTTAGAGGTATGTTACTCAAATCTAGTCTTAGAGGACCACAGCTTGGCACTGGGTCTATTCCAAGTTTCAGGGTGTGAGCGTAGATTTATCCCTGACAAAGTAGCAGTTTTTTAAGAAAGATAGAAACAGCATCATGGAATCTGATAGAAAAACCTTCAGACAATACCAAAACAACGGCACCAAATACAAATAGCACCTAGCCATATGTTACACATGTCATAGCGAACCTTATTCTGATTACAGTAAGTAATTTCACAACCATTTGGTATAATGCTGCTTGTAGCAATTTTCCAGTGCATTATGGGAATATGCATAGTCTCAAGGTACTGTGGCCATATGCTCTAGACAACAGACTGTCTCTGTCTGTAAATATTTTATATTAATCTATACTGTATATCCATTAAATCATATGAACACTCCCCAGTAATATCAGTTAAGAAGGCTTGTTATTGTATGCGTTGTAGCAGTTGGGAGGTTTGCTAATGTAGTAAGAACACTAACTAGACAGGGCCACTGTTTAATGGTTTCCCTGCTCCAATGCACCTGAATTCATTTAATTAAAAACAGAAAAGACAAGACTCAGAGCATGCAAGATGCTAAGTGGTTAAAAGCTAAAGTTATATGGGTGTAAAAGCCCTGAAATAAAGTGATTTGGAGTAAGTCGAATAAGTAGAGTAGGAGCGTTTAATATTTAACACAATTATTTGCCTAGCACAAGGTTAATTAATTACTTTCTATATATGCTTTGGTTAGCAATGTTTTTGACTTTACTTTGGTAATTCTCGAATAGGCATTTAAACAAGGATTGTATTTTAATGTCCTCCTTTGCATATACTGTAGGGCAAATTGCAATTAAAAAAATAATTTACCTTCTTAAAACCATGGGTGCCAGGAATTGAGGGAATTAATGATGCAGGTGCAAACTTTCCTTTATTAAACACCATGAAATATATCCAAACAAGCAGCAGCAGCAGGAACTAGAGCTACTGTAGGAACTGTGGTTTACATCAGAACTGAGCCAACAACTGTGTGGTGCAAGTTATGGGGCAACACTATGACAACTCTGCCCTCTAAGATGTGGCTTCCCAAATGTTGCTACAGGTGGACAAGGGCAGTCACGCCATTTTTGGAAGTCATCTGTCTGATGTCAGATCTGTAATAGGGGGGAGCAATGCTCTTCATACTGTAGGTGGTAATGGCTGGAACAATTAATAGCCGGAACTTGGTATGGGAGCTGAGCTGGAATTTTGCACGGGAGCCAGGATTGATCTAGGTAAGGACAAGAGGACTTAGCATTGGGCTTTTGGCCAGGAGGCGCCACCTCTTGGGTCCCCAGGCAAGAGCTTGCTTGGGGCAGGACTAGTGGTCATAGCAGATGTGGTCACCTCATCATGGGCCTTTGGGGAGACTCTGACTGGAACAGGGCTAGAGCATGGGATAAGGAGGCTGTGGCATTGACTTTTTTATGGGCTTTTTTCCCGGTAACTGGGACAGGGTTGAGATAGAGCATGGCATGTCTGGGGAAGGACAAGACATGGGTGGTCACTTCGTCAACCTCCTTCTGTCACTCAGGTTGGGAGACTGCCACAATGACTGCCAAAGTGTGCTAGGCTGAAAATGGTGCTGTGGTGGCTGCCATGCTGAACTTCACAGGGCACTGGACTTGAAGTGGGACGGGGTCAGGCTATGGCCGCTTCCATGTTGACTTCCACAGAGCATTCCTGGAATCACCCTAACGCTCTTTGCTGTCGGCCTTTACAGGAAACACTGTGCCTCACCTGTTGGGTTGTGTTTGGGTCAAAACAAGATAGTCTAATGAAACAGAATTCAGAAGACAAGACTTGGACTTAACGAGAATAATGCACAATGAGCTTTTGATGATGCAGTGAAAAGCAGAATGTACAGTACATTAGCAAACTAATGAAAATAATCACACAGAACTGGAGAACACCATCAGGTAACATACGACTGATAATCTATTTGCCTTGGGAACTGCAACGTGAATGGGGGATTGTGACAGTTATGCAGTCATAAAACATTTTAGACACACTTATTATAGACATTACCTTTAAATGAAACTATTCTAGCACAGAATCATAGCTAGAAGGGAAATATGAGCCAGTGTAAGGCTAGTTTGGAAATTTTTGGTTTGATCTTAAAATTCATATTCAAGATAAGAGTATTGTATAGATTTGTTATTTAATTTAGGTAATGCCTGAATTGATTAGTATGTAGACAACATAAGTACAGGGCATCAAAGTGTAGTTGGTACAAGAATATTAAAAATGAACACATAATATTGAAGATGTAATAGGAAAAATGGCATGACAGAAGTAGTAATTGACTGAGGGTATTTTAAGGGTCTTGCTACATAACCAGTGTTTTTAGAATTATAATGATCTTCCCTCAGGAAATGAAGAGTAAGTACTTATAAGCCTTTAATTTGATAGTTGCTGCAGTGATTACAGTGATTTAGCTGCCAACAATTCTTTTAACCCTGATTCAAAAAGTATCTTCTTATTTCTTAAATAACCATGTCAGAAGATATGTCTTATGGTCAGAAAAACGATGCGTGTTTTAAAATAGTAAATTATCATGGAAATAATTACTGGAATTGGGGTAAGAACTGTCCGATGCATCCATTAAAACCTGGAAGGCCAGTTGTGAATTGTCAAGTTTGCACAAGAAACGTGGTCAGGAAAAATTGTAAATGACCATGATCAGTGGTCTCTGAAACACTTGGTTAAGTTGCATCATAGAAAATCTATAAAAAAAAAAAAGCCATTATAATGAAAGTATTTGGAATATGTTTATGTTTGGTTTGACTTTTCCATAATCGATACAAGATCTCGGCCAAAATAGATGCAAACCTGGATAGAAATTAATGTTCTAACGTTAGGCAAGGGTGAATGTGTGCCATAATCAACTTTAAGGGTGGTCCTATAAAATATTAGTGTGTGCAACTTTTATTCAGGCAGGCGATGGAAGTGTTTTATTTAAGGAATCGCACAAGCAAGTGCAATATCACTTTGCGTTCTATAGACAAGAAATGAATATGGAATAACTGACATTATAAAATGGTTATATAATTCGACAGAGTAATCTGATTGGACGAGTGGTGATGATAGACGGTAACAGCACTGGGATTTTTCATATGTATCTATATCTATATATGTAACTGTATGTATCATTCTGTGTTCCAGGTGTTCTAATAACCATTAATTACTTAACTGTCAGTCACCAGCATGGGTGAAAGTAGGTCTGTCCAGTTCTCATTATTGGGGAGAGAGCATCTGCCTGCCAAAACCCACATTCAAAACCACTTTGTCTTCTAAATAATTGCTCCTACGTCACTCCAAATTGCCTCTTGTCGTTTCATTTACACCTAATGTGAGATGCAAAGCTAACTAGCTTCTTACACAAGGCTAAATCTCACTTTGGTGTGTGGAATAACTGATTGTACACCCTAGCAAGTTTTCCATTTACGCTATTTGGGATTTGTCCCTGGAACCTGGACGTTAACAGAGCTGATATTCCAAAGTAAAATAAGTGAAAATATAAAGTGAATCTTGTAAGTTTCTCAGGACTGTCCATAGGTTTCTTCTCTTCAACTTTTGGCTACCTAGTACCACTAAGAATATAAAACTACTTTCACCCATGTTAGTTACATTTAATTAACAGTCGATTATTGACTGTCAGTTAACGCTCTCTTGTCTAGTACCACATTACAGCCGTGTTGATATCCAGCACAACAGCACTCCTGATCATGTGATATGGCTTAATTGTGTACTCAATATGGCCTAATTTTATGTTTTATGTTTTATGTTATGTTATGTTAAAAACTGAGAAGTGGAGTTTGAGACAAATGTTAGTCAACAGTGAAACATCCCGGTCTGGTTCTACTAACCAAAATCTCCATTGGATCAATTAAATGAGTGGAAAGGAACTAACTGTTAAAAATGACCTCAAACTATGAATGTTTCGCATAAGATAGTGTAAGATAGTGATTTTGTACACTGAATAATTATTGCAGTAAAACATCGCTCTCTTATTTAGAATAGCTCCAATCAAAAAGTCCCATAGATAATATTTTAATATTTGATTCCTTTCCTGGCATATTATAACTGAGTGTATAAATTTCACTTTGTGAATTAATAATAATAGAACATTGTATCAGAAATCCAGGAGCAGTGGTATTCTTACATTTTAGCAAATTCTTAAATTAACTTGAAGTAATTTTCCATTGTGTAATTTTTGTTTGTCTTTAAGCACCATTTTGGGTGACATGTTTGAACTCGCTAAGCTTGTCTGTTTAATGAACTGTAAAAGTTGCAATACATGCCTTTTTAATACAGTCTTTCTACGTATATGGCTTTTAATGACATTTGCAAATTGGAATTAGGATATTTTGCCAGTTTCTTTACATCCTGTGAAGAGACAATTTATTGATAAGAAAATGCCATAATTTTCTTTCACTTCTTCTCTCTGAAACGTTGCTGTACAATGTCTTGTATGCAGTTGGTAGCACACGCAAATTTTTCTTGCACATAAAATATGAGAAGCACAAACCCTGTATTCCTGGAACCTTTCCCCCTTCTTGCTTTTGCTGCTCTAGACATTTTTTAGTCTATGTTTTTAATCTGTATTATTACCTGTATTAGAAATGACAAAATAATAAAAACTATATTCAACATTATAATGTGAAATGCTTTATATGTACAAAGAATGTGGGATATGTCTGGGACATGTGAGCTTTATATATATATATATATATATATATATATATATATATATATATATATATAATCATGTATTATAGTTCCCCCTGTGCATTACTTTAGGCCAATCTCGCTGAAGAATTCTGTTGATTAGAATCAGTTGGTTTCGACTAGTTAATGTACTTTCTGAAGCCCCCTTCTGCACAAAAAACATAACACTAAAACGGAAATTTAGCATCTAGTGAATCTTTTGTGTCTGTTGCAAATGTCTTTACATAATCTTCAGGAAGCAATCAAGCAGGCATGGATTGAGCGAGTGACACCAGAGTACTGCAGACATCTTTTTGACTCTAAGCCCAGCCGGATCCAGCAGGTTTTGAAGACTTAGCAATTTCACTACACCAAATAACAAAGTATGCTTATTATCTATATTGTCATTATATATAAACAATGTCATTAAAACATAAAATTTCACTTTTGTGTCAGTACTTTTTGGCCACCACTGTGTGTGTGTGTGTGTGTGTGTGTGTGTGTGTGTGTGTGTGTGTGTGTGTGTGTGTGTGTGTGTGAATTCATATTCAACATTGCAGCCATGGGATTCTTAGATACTTCATATGCACCAATGTGTCCTGTTTTGATCCTGTAGGGGGATTATGGGTAAATGTTAAAGTATTGACTGTTCAGTGACCTTCTAACTACCCTGTCAACCCCCACCCCACTCCCCTCTCATGACTTTCTAGGTTCTCCTTTTCCAAACATGCTTCTTTCATTTTATACTGTTTTAGCACAAAATCCTGCAGGCTGCATATTGCTTCAGTCATACTTACATACTTGTATATCATTCACTACATGCAATTTGCAAATGCCGATCTGAAATATGGAGGAATTTTTAGAACATTGCTTCCGTTTATTGAGTTTTTTTGGGAATTCACTTACAGTATGCACATCTCTCACAAGTCCCACCACAGCATTTCAATTTTGTTGAGGTCTGGCCATTTCATTTCCCTGATTCTTTAATTTGTATCCATTTTTATGTAGATTTACTGCTCTGCTTCGGATCTTTGTCATTACCCAATTTCTAACAAGCTTTAGCTGTCGGCCTCACATTTGCCTCTAGAGTACTCTGGCACACTGAGGAGTTCATGGTTGACTCATTGACTGCAAGGTGCCCAGCTCCTGTGGCTGCAAAACAAACCCCAGATTATCACTCCTCCACCGCCGTGCTTGGTAGTGGATATTTCTGCTGAAATGCTGTTTGGTTTACCTTGAACATGGCATTAAGGACATTGTTCCAGAAGCTCTGTTCAGATGCAGTTTTGTAAACCTCATTCAGGAAACCATATTCTTAAAGATAAAACCATACTTATTCAGTCTTCTTCTAATTGTGCTGTCATATACTTTAACATTTAATATGCTCAGTGATTGTTTAGGTTTTTATTTTATTTTATTTTGTATTTCACTAAGAATTGCACGGCCTAATTTTGGGGTGAATGTGTTGGGACATCCACTAGTGGAAAAAATGGGAAACTATCTTGAATGGTTTCCTTTTGTAAATAATCCTTCTTACTTTAGAATGTTGAACTCAAAATGGGTTAGAAATAACTTAACTCTTTTTAGATAGATAGAATAGAATAGATAGAGTTTAAATCAAAGACTATTGTTTGTCTTTCCCTCTTGTTTTTGTGTTAACATCAGTGGCGGCTGGTGCAAAAAAAATTTAATTCAACTTTTAATGCTCGCCTGTAAATAGCCATTTATCAGGTGATTAAGCATCATTACTACTGGCATAAAATAAAGGCATGACTCACATCGCATCCTGTCAGCAGCTCCGCTTGCCATAAGAAGTGCTGGAAAAGACTCGTTGAGAATGGTCCAATCACATGAGCCCAAATATTTATAAACAATATTGATTCGCTAAGAATAAAAGAGGGAGGGTTCAGGGCACATAGTGCTGCGCCCAAAGGATGATTTGACAAAATCCAATCAGAGCTCAGCCTCAGGTCACATGCTTTTCAAAAACGTACCTGTCTACATTTTTTACATGTTTACATTTTTTACATGTTTTTTTTTTTTTTTTTTATTGCAAATAAATTATATTAAGAAATACAGCGGAATATTGTGACTAAATGACTTTATTTCATTAAAATGAATAATTATTATGTTAAATAATTACATGTTAAAGGAGCATTCTTCTCTGCCTAACTTTAAGGGGGCCGCGCCCCTGCGCCCCGTATTGACCGGCCGCCACTGGTTAACATACACCTAAATGCTCCAGACCAGCAAACTGGAAAAACAGAAAAAAAAAATGTGTATGAAAGAAAAAAGGTAATCAAACCTTTTCCATGTCCGAATCACGAAAATATCCCAAATATCTCAAATGTGATCGAATATCCAAATTAAATCTCATGGCTCAGTTTATAATGTACTAACAATGGCCACACAAATGTTTTGGTTTTGGTTCAATGGTTTCAATGATTGTTAAGTGTACTTGCCCAAATTAACCACACCTTATGTCATAACACACCAGGGTTTAGTTCAAAAGGGCTAAATTTGGTGTACATAAAATCAACCTTATATGGTTAAATTGATTTATTTATAATTTAAACTATACACTTTAAACCTTCAATTAGTGCGCTAACCTGTTTTAGATAGCAGAGCTCCTCTATGGTTCTCTCCAAAGCTAACAAGTAGCTGGTCATTATTCTGCCCTATAGACAACACAGGGCACAAAGCTCGCCTGGGCAAACTCTCATCTGCAAAAGCAAGTAGCTTCTATTAATATCCTACATACTGTATATCACCACTAGTTTTTGTCCGGATTGCTACAGTGTGCCATGATTGAACCCGTCATCGTAAACACTGCATGCTGACTAATGATGTCAGCAAGAAAGCATTTATAAGTGAAAACATTTAGCTCAGCATTTTCTGTTGCTTAACACCAAGTCCAGAGACCACAGCAGGACAATCATGTTGTGCGGAGATTGCAGATGTGCTATGCTTTTATGAAAAGTTTTGACTATGACTATTTGTACTTTCAGTGTCGGCCCATTCACTAGAACCCCATACAGAGACAAAGCTGATCCATACTGTATATCCCGGATCATCAAATGGCATCCTGCCAGACTGAGGGAGATACACTATCTCTGGACACAGCCCATCCTCCAACACTTTAAAGTGCACAGTCACTTTAAAATGAATACTCCATCTGTAAAAGAGTAAAGTAGTGAATACTGGATTTCACTTTATTGTGTGGATCCAAGTGACAAATAAAACATTAAGACTAGACATGAACGAAATAAATCAGGTGAAAAAACAAACAAACAAATAATAATAATAATAATAATAATAATAATAATAATAATAATAATAATAATAAAATGAACAGGGAACCTGAATGGGCAAGAAAGCAATACGGGTAAAGAGATTAAATCTGGTAGCAGCTCAGTTCACATCCACCTCCAGTAATCTGTCGCAAGTTCATTTAGATGCCTGCCTTGTGCTTTTCTTCACCACAGATATTACCAGATTATTATCAGCAGCCATAGAGTGACATGGTACTGTGTGTGTTGGTTCATCTATCCATTTACCTAGTTTGTAGAATGTGAATATATACTTTTATATATAATATATAGATAAATAAAAATATGAATTTTATATATAATAATATACTTTTGACCATCAAGCTTTGTGCCATATGAAAAAAAATAATGTGATCTCAGCCTCTTGCTGGTTTTTAATTGGCCCACACTTTGAACGTCGGTGAATTCATAGGATCGAAATGAATCAGAAGCTAAACTTGACTTGGATCCAAAATTAACTGCTACCATAAGCAATTCCTTTTTATTGCACACTGCATACTGTTACATTCAAGCAAACTGGCTTTTTCACCAGGTGGATTTTCTATGTCCAGTATGGCCACTGCTTTAGATTTATAAAGACAAGTGATGTACAGTAAAACCCATAAAAGCGATCATTTTTGCTGATGCTGGACAGTCATGTGTTTCTATTCACTCATACCCCTGCATTTAAAACTGTTACATTTTTCCTTTTTAACTCACTCACTGATGCTGAGGATGGCCCCATGTGGTCTGCTTAAAGATGTGATAACTGAGAACTTAATTCATGAAAATGGCTGCAATGAGGACTGCATAGATAGTCTTTTTATTGTGGCTTGTGACTGCAGTCGCTTTAATTGTTTTCAATGGCTGGAATTGCCATGACCATTTTTGTACCCAAATCTCTATTATTGAACAGTTGGTTCCCTCAACAAAATGGACTTTAGGTTAAATGAAACACACTTCCTGTTACTTTAAACCTTATAGCACAATGTTATAGCAGGGATTTATTTATAGCCACCCGAATGAGGATGGATTCCCTATTGAGTCTGTTGTCTCTTTGTCATGTTGTCTCAGGGAGGTTTTTTTTAAACCTGCTTTGTGACAATGTTCTTTGTGTAAAGCATTATACAAATAGTATATAATGTTTATAGCTACACATACACAAAGAGATATATTTTACTGCATTCACCCAATTTCTGTGGATGAGTATGACATAGTGTGCTCTACGTATATGTAGCGCAATATACTGTACACTGATCAGCCATAATATTAAACCTTGTGCCCAATATTGTCCAGGTACCACTTGTGCCATTAAAACAGCTCTGACTATTCGAGGCATGACTCCACAAGACCTCAAAAGGTGTGCTGTGGTACCTAGCACCGGGAAATTAGCAGCAGATCCTTTAAGTGCTGTAACTTGGAAGGTGGAGCCTCCATGCATCATGCTTCTGCTCCAGCAGAAGAGCAATACCCATAACACACTCATACTGTATGTGGATCTTCATCTTCATCCTCATCATTATCATCATCCTATGAGGATAATGGGATCTCATGAGGCTACCTTTTGTTTTTACCATTAAAGATGCAATTAATGTAATATTATTTCCTACCCAATGTTGGTATTCCATTAAAGTAAATTTGTAGTAGTGGGTGATATTGATGAGACGTAGTATATGTGAAACAGTTTCGTGTTTACGTATGTGAGGTTTTCGGTTTGTAGAGGTTTAAGAGTGGCTCACCATAGGATGACATCTGGCTCATAAAGTAATTTCCCTGAAAGAATTTGGCATCAAGCCAAATCTAATTGATAACCCTTAAAATACATCACCAAAAAGGGGATGCTACTCGCTGACGCTGCAAAAACAACATTGTTTATGATGCCCAGTATTTTAGCATAGTGAGCAAACATTCCACTCGATGCATAAAATCTATGCAGATTTGATGAAGCACTCATAACCATTTGGACATTGATTAGTGTCCATCATGCTGCACATTGACACAAAAAAATAATAACTCACCTGTTTTTTTCTAAGGACGCAGTCCACCATGGCAACAACAATAAAAAGCCAAATACTAGTCTAATCATCACTCAGTAATGGTGCAGATTTATTTATTAATAATTAGAATTATTAGCACCACCAGCAACACCATGATCACTGGTTCAATCCTTCGCTTGGATTATTGTTTGTGAGGATAGGTTCTCTTTTAAGGAATCTTGCTACATTTTCTCAGTGCCGTCTTTCTACAGAAGTACAGAATTAAAAGTGTACAAATATAGGATTACATTCAACTGTAAAATAATTAACCAATATTTATATTCAAGTAATCACTTGACCCTGATCAGTCATGCATGAGCAGTACACATTAGCCCCTTCAAAAAAAAAAAAAAAGATTTTGTCATTATTAACTTCAAATGAAATAGAGGTTGATGTGAGAAGAACTGTCCATAGCTTCTTTGTGTTCTGACCCAAACCTGGGACATGTGAAGAAAAATAGTTTTACTGTGCTATAATGTATATGAAACAAATAAAATAAAACATGTAGTTGTTTTCCAGATGTATTAAAATTTAACATTGTGAGTATTAGCAAATTACTGGGGTATAAAAGAAATAAAACACTTTAAAACTGTTACTGTAAAAATAATAATTGAGGTGGTAACACATACTCCAGCGTTGCTCCATTATTGACTATTTTCCTCTTTAACTTACTGTATATATGTTAATATTGTTTTTTTTTTTGCATCATTTCCGCTCATTCTCTGTTTTCTTCAACCTTGTTTAGTCATATATTACATCCTGAAAGATATAGTATCATGTTCAGTCTAACAGAAGATATGACAAAAAAACTAAACCAAAAAACATTTATGCCGTATTAGGAAATGTGCTGTATACATTGCACAACATAAATGAATACAATATTTATAGTCTTATATTTCATATTTGAATTGTGATGTTGCTTTTTCCATGCCATCCAGAAGAAGATATTCTTTAAATGCCTAGATAGATGACCTCTGTTTTTGACTGTGTGTGCAACATGAATAAACTGCATGGCTTGTGCATGCTATACTTTTCCTGATACAGCACTAATATAGTAATACTGTAGCAAGCCACTAGAGGACAGTGTTTTGTGGCTTAGTCACCGCTTGCCTGTTTTACCTAGTAACAGATACAGGTCATAGGGCTCTGCAGGTCCACTCATCAGCAGAGTATCTCTCAACTTAAAGGAACAAGATCTCATGCATTTCACAGGATGCTGGTGAAATGCACAGAAAGATGGCACCACATAGAAGGAAGGGTGTATCCCGTCTAACATAATGAAGTTAAATGAACCCGAATAGTTGTCTGTGAGCTCAGGAAAAAAGCTTGTTTTTTTCTGAGCTATGTCATTCTTTGTGTTTCTTCAGTAAAGGTGATCAGTTGAAATGCACTCAGTGGAAACGTATACTGCATTGATGCATGCATCCATGCATTGCACCACTGAACAGATTAGTATTTCATGCTTATATATTTAGGTAACGTGTAGTGTTAATATTATTAATCCCTTCATGCTCCCCCCCCCCCCCCCTCTCTCTGGTGTATCTCTAAAGAATGGCACAGCAGATAAGACTCGTGCTATTGTGGACCAACTGGGAGTACAATGAATTCTGGGTCACTGTGGTGAGGTGTGTGTTTGTGTCCACATGTTTTGCATGTACCCATTATGTGTGTATAGAATTCACACATATCATAGTATTACTTGCATAAACTGTAATTGGTTTTGACTGATAAGAGACATGGGTGGATGTGTAATTGCATCTGAGATGTAATTACTATCTTTCTTCAAATAGGGCTTGCACACTCGAACCACTCTAAGTCGAGGGGCGTGGCCATACTTGCAATATATCTCGCCACACAAATTCTGATTTGAAATCACAGCTCTAATCGGTTTACGATTTTATCATATCTGGATCATTTTACTAATTAACATTCAATTAAAATTGTAGCATTGTAGGTCTTTTGACAAATCCAATTGGCTATTAGGATCTATCTATCTATATATCTATATATAGGCAATACAGTAATGGCACATGGCCTTTCATTTCCTGCCAAGCAACAGATAATTCTGCAGATGCGATACAGAATTAAGTAGCTGCCACTGTCTAAAGTTTCTGATTGTGCTTATACCGGAATGGCTGGGAAAGAATCTCAAAACTGTGATATAATGTAGTTTTCAAAAGGCATCATTTTCTACACATGCAGCGGCATTGCTCAATCTAATTAAAACACTCCCCAGACGTACTGTAAGCCTACATCCTGCACATATTGTCCTAGACATTCCATGGAAAATGCATGTACATTTAGATGCATCAGTATGCAGTGATTTTAGATGCAGAGGCAACACCTATATAGTATAAATTATGTAACATAGTGCTCTGACTTTCCTCACTGTTTTTTTTTTCCTGTTACACCCTAGCAGGAATCATTAGCAGAGAATCACCCACAGTAGATTCAGTGGTGTCAGCGATTCTGATTAGCCCAGTCCCATGCTAGCCATGCTTACTTCACTTCAGCTGCACTAATTATGACGAAAGGACAAACTTTTGACTCGGTATGAATCGCATGAGAGGGACGTGAGGGTTTGAATGATGCCAAAGTGAGTATGTTAACTTTTTCTCCCCCCTATGCACTTCGGAAGAAACCATTTTGTAATTTCTTCGTTTCTCTTTATCTCTCTCGCTCTGCGTGCGTGTGTGTGTGTGTGTGCATGTGTGTGTGTGTTTTCTACTGTGAGGAGCGCAGTAAGGAGAGCCCCGCTTGTCGGGCGCGCCGCTCCCCGGCCGGTTTGTTAGAAATGCGGACCAAAAATCCGCCTCGGAAGATGGGCGCCGGAACAACCGCACCAGGTAAGGTGGTTTCTAAATTAGGAGACAAAAAAAAAAAGAGAGAAAAGGAAAATGATAACATAATGTTTTCAGGCCGCTGCTGCAGAAAGCGCAAAGGAACTACACCGATTCCGCACCCGGCCTGCTGCTGCGCGTGCCTCTTCTTCTTCTGCTTCTTCTGTTTTTTTTTTTTTTTTTGCCTAGGGAGCGGTAGTGCATTTTCAGCTCTTTTCGATAAACACGCACGCACACGCACAGGCACGCACGCCGCGCTCACGTACCCCCGGCAGCAGCGAGAGGCGCATCTGCAAAAAAAAAAAAAAAAATGTCAGAACGGCGCCTTTAACTCGCCGCGGCCACCGGTGATGAGAAGAGGGAGGTTCGGTTCGGTTCGGTGCTGTGCATGTGCAGCGTGCGTCTGAGACGCGCGCTTAGGCCGAGCGCGTGCGTGTGTTCGCCTGGATGAGGGGCAGTATGCGCGAATGCAGAAGGAAATCGGGACTGGCCGGCGGAGAGATCGAGAGACCGTTCGCCGGATTTTGCGCGAGCATGCGGATTTGCTTGCACCTGCAGCGTGGCGTATAGCGCTATTTGGGTACGTGCGACTTTTTCTCCCCCTCTTTCCAGCTCGTCAGGAGCGGCCTATTTTATGTACACCCCAGCATACTGCGGTACGGCTGGCAGCTCGGCGCGCTCCTTCCTGCTCCTGTAGGTCACATGCGCACCTTTGCAGCGCGCTATTGCCGGAAAAAGGCGCCGCGTGTCTGCGTGGCGCTGCGGATCGGCTGAAGGAGCGGGAGGTGTGATTTTTTTTTTTGTTTTTTTTTTTTGTTGCGGATTTTAACGCGATATACCGGATGGACGGCAATAACAGCGGAGCATGTGCTTCATGCGCTTTAATAACACACAGCTCCACACTCCATAGGGGGAGCGTTTTGGGTGTTTCTCGCACCGCAAAGTTGCTCGCTGACGCTGCCATGGCGACACGCGACAGCATTTTTTTCCCCTCCCTTTGCGCGCGGATGTCTGTCGGTCATGCCGTTTTCTCACCTGCTCGAGTTTTTTTCAAGCTACCTGTCCATGAGGTTGTGTATTCGGCCCGCGTGCATGTGCATGTGTGTATGTGTGTGTGTGTGTGTGCATGTCTGCGTGTTTCAAAATGACTGCCTGGGCAGCTGTTGCCATGTTGCCAAGTGGGCACAGGCTATACAATTGTGCATATTCAACCCGTCCGGTCTGTAGAACCACTAAATGCGATGACTGTAGTATGGTTTTGCATGTTGATAGAGTTTTACATAATCACATGACAAATTGGGTCCCACTGCCACACCTTTAAAGTTACCATAATGTGCAGTTAATTGGGCATTGCAACATAGCCTAGATGAAAAGTTTTTACAGTGCAAGTATATAAATATGCACCGAATGTTCCGCTTAGAGGCAGATGACTGTCTGGTTGTATAATAACACTATCATATGCGTTTGACAGCTTGTGCCACCAAGTCATTCAGAGAAGTAGTTGTTTCTTCAGTAGCCCCCTGGGCTGCATTCACTCAGGAGAAATCGCAACATTTTATTTCAGTGGCGATGCTGTTGCACTCTCATACTCCATCAAAATGAGGCAGCAGCACCCCTTTTTCTACCTAGCAACACCAGTGTGATATCATTGACAGCAGCTGTCATGGTCATATCACACTCGGACTATGGCTGTCTCTCCCCTCTGACTGTTAACATTAAAAAGGTAACGCTATAGAGAGGTTGGGGGTCCAGCTGCATGCTGTAGCGCCTCATCTAGTGCTCAGTAGAAATGTTCAGGCATCACTGTGTAAGCCGTCAGCATTTGTATTAGAGCAGTGCAATGCGAGTTTAGACATTAAATTGTCTTTTATTATATAAAGGCATACTGTGTACTTTTCCTACACACCCGCATGATAATTTAATCTGCTGCTTCAAGACAGCAATGCATATTTTTGTTTTTAATTATTTTGTTTACTTGAGACTTTGGCCTAGTTATGGATAAGACAGTTGCAAGATAAACTTTTGATTTATGAATGTTTTAAACTGCCCACATTTTTTAATTAAAGAATTCATATAGGTACTATGCTGTTTTTGTTTTTAATTATAGTTGAATAGGCAGGCTTGTAAAACTTTTTTAGACGTCTAGTTTTAACACTAGTATAATTGTGATTGCCATTAGATGTGCTTTTCAAAGCAACTAACTGAAAGATTTCTACAGCAGTCCTATTTGAAACATTTGCATTATGTATTATAAGCCTGACTTTTTTTTTTCTTAGATGAGCACAAACACAGCATCATAATGTGCAAAGGTCATACAGAGGTCATATGTGTAGGCTTTGGTGTGTTTTGCTTAAAGACTGCAATGGGCAGACATTATACTGGATTCTGCTCAGTAATTGCAAGTCCTAGCTAAGGCTTCCAGCATAGCTTCCAGTATTTCACTCTACACTGCAATTTCAACCTCGCTGAACACTAGTCATCAAATCATCTATGAGAATAGCTCAGGAAGAAAAGGGAATATGTAGTTCAAAATGGACATTTATAAACATTACATTATGTAGGGTGTGAAGCAAGGTCATAGTAATTAACACTATCGTCAAGGTCATGTTAAGGTCATTGTTGGGGTCAAAGGTTAAGACCTGGACAAACACAAGATCGTGGTTTGATTTTGCTATTGATGGAAACCGTGTAATCAGATAGAACAAACTGTCCTGTTTTGTTTGTGTTAAATCACTTTGTGCTGACTGCTTATTTTTGTTGGCTGCATGGGCACTATTTGCAATACATCGAACCTTTTTCAACTTGATTACTTTTTTACTGAGCTTACAGAAACTACAGAGCACAATTTTGTTCAATGCTTTTTAATCACCTCAAGTACAAGCTTGGGCAAATGTGCTATACATTTTAAAATGCATAAAACATTTTTAAATAGAACAATGTATGGCATCATTTTTTAAAAAGAACTGAGACTTGTTGAGATTTGATGCATTTGGTTCGGCTTATTATACTGGCTGCAAATTGTCCAAGATCTCTCCAATATTGCTGCTATAATTACATACTACGTATAATCCAAATATATGGCTATGACAACTTTGATGCAAGAGCTACAGGGAGTGAGTCACTGCGATGGAAAAAAGGGTGACCTCCAGCATACTGCCTAAATGCTATACTATATTGAAACAAAAATTGCAAAGCAGGATTTTGATATTCAAAATAACAGAATGAATACATGCAAGATAAATTCAGGTAAGTAGATTTTAACCCCATGCATGTAAATGAGTGTGTGTGTGTGTGTGTGTGTGTGTGTGTGTGTGTGTGTGCACATAATGTGCTGTGTTGGACTGGCATCTCATCCAGAGTGTGCTCTTTCTTTATGCCAATTATTCCTTATATTTGATTTAGATTAACTGGAAATGCATGAATGAATATTAAAAGATTTTATCATTATTCCTGATAAATCTTTGCACACTCTTGACATATTTTCTACTAGCTTTAGAAAGGGAGCTTCAGAAAGTTTTAAATGAAACCTATTCTTTGAAGAGATTCTTTTTAATTTTAGGTAAATCTACTTAATTAAAGCAAACCCTAATTTTATATATATATGAAACAGTAGGCAGTGTCATGGTCAACTTTTAAGTCATACTTTGGGCGTGTCATTAAATTTAACACTATTTCACTGAATATAACAGTGCGCAGCGCATATGACAGAATTAAGCGCGGACAAAAGTTTTGGAGCAGCCTGAGGAATGGCAGTGAGTTGACCGCACACTCCAATCGCAGGTAATGTTGTGTAGGCGTCAGGATCTGCATGTGGGCGGAGCCTATATATTTGTTTATAAATAGGTAGTAACTATTTACATTTATTTTTCTTACCCACAAGTTGTTTGTGCCTATAATTGAGTTGATTATATATAATTGTCGTTTGTCTGTGTGTAGTGATTGCTACTGTTACAACTTGTGGGCATGCACTCTCCAGCAATATATATATATATATATTTTTTTTTTACCAATTATTACATGCTACTATAGATTATTAGCGGAAGTTTTTTTTTTAAATGCTGGACATATATATATATATAGCTGTTAGCATATTAGCTAGCGTATTAGTTGTTTAGACCCACCAGAACTCTTCTACTTCCTTCCAAGCTTTTATTTATTTATTTTTTCATAATGTCCTTATTCTCATTATATCCGCTATACTTTTTCTATATTTTTCTACAAGAGATAGAAATGGGACTTGAACTAAAGTTGTGAATAGTGGACTGAATTAATGTTGGAGAACACGTACCATATGATTGGTCCAGAAAATCGTTCAGTCGTTGCTTTACCGCATCATATTTATTTAGCATAGAATTGAGAAAATATCAATTCAAATATAGTGTTAATTTTGGCCGCTTTTTAAAATGTATTTTTAGTCTTTTGTCTAAAATGAATATTAGTTAATTAGCCACATTAGAATACATAGAATATTAGCCACATTTCAGTTTTTTGATATGATTGTTAGTTTTAGTCTATGAAAAAAAAAACTTTAATCTAATTTCAGTCATGCATACTAATGGTCAGAAACAATAATGTCAAGTTTATTTTGCGTTCCATATTAGACTAACCGTTAACTTACCAGTACTGTTTGGCCACATTTCAATTTCAAATACCAATTTTACAAAAATTACTTGATTTGTCTAATAAATGGTTACAGTGAGTACAGATGGTTTCACAGGCTAAAGTGCTG
>JAAGKR010000269.1:5453-33133 GCA_011419295.1 Clarias macrocephalus
GGTGGGTGTTGCCATCAATCTCAGACCTTCTTTAAGGTAACCAACAAGACCAGACAAAGACAGTAATGGGAAAACAATCTCACGTCTGATGCTCCTTTCATGCTTATTGCAGAGGCATTTCCACTAAATAAAGCCACAAAGACATTCAGTGAATTCATGCATTAGCGCTGCCTTTGTTAATAAATCAGAATCTTTCGTTCTCTCTGGGCTACTTTATCTTAATCATTAGTCCTGCTCAGACATTGAAAGTGTCTGATTTCACTTTACTTTCTTACTCGCAGTCAGTCACTGTAAATAACTGTTTAGCAAAAATAATCTTTGTATCTTTTAAATTACGTTTTAAGATCATTATGCTTTGTACTTATCTTTAGGGGCAGAGGAGGCATCTGAGCATTTGTCTTAATATCGTAACATGACGCTAATTACTCAGGGTACCAAAGAACTCACTTAGTGAGCAGAATGTATTCTTGGACAATGTGGTCAAAATGATTAAATTATGTGTGAAGCACAAAGAGTGCGGCAAGGTCAAAACCTTACACTGAGCTCTCATAGGCTCAGGTAAATTGTTCCTTTTCACAAAGGCTTCCAGGTTTCATGGGAATATCTGGTTCATTAGTTTATTGCATCTGCATAAACTCTAGATGCCTCTCTGCCTTTCAGCACAGAAACCATATGGACATAAATAGAAAAATATATTACTGGCAGACAATGACAGATAGCATGAAATAGTGTAAGAGCCATGCAATTCTCTGAACAACCCCCATCAACAGATATGGGACAAAGAGGTGAGGCAGGTTCTCCATAAAACGCATTCTTGTCCAGACAGACTTCATTAGCTAATGGATTCAGGCTGCATTAATCAATTCACAATTCCAGACTGTTCACTCCGAGGGCTCAGACAGTCCCTCTTGTCCCTTGCTCTTATTCCTTCCTGCTGTTATTTTCGATATTGTTTCATTTCCTCAGGGCAAACACTTGATTTTCATTGTTTTTACACTTTGACATTGTCTGATGACTCCAATTTATTATAACAGTGGGATATTAAAAACATAAAAAACATCTAATCTTGTTTGTAATGATCATGCAGCATGGACAATGTCAAGATAATGATTTGTCAGTGAAAAAGTGGTGTGGAAATGAAGTCGCTCAGTGTTAAGTGCTGAACATGTCACTTAGGATATTGCATTACCAAAATAGTGTTTTTTATTTTCTTTTAACACCACATAACTGTATAAGAAATTAAATGCAAACGACATCGATCATATCTAATTAGGATGTAGGGGAGTTATTACTGGGTGGGCAGGATGAGTGAGAAAGGCTACTGTTACACTGAGTGTTTTAGAAATATTTGTGAATATTTTAGTAATAGAAACAGTATTTTTTAATAAAGAAGTAAATTGCTGTCGACAATTTTACAAAGTTTATTTTACGCGGTATAATACTATTATACTATATATATAATAAGAAGATACCATTTAAAATGTATAAATGCAATTTTTAGAAAGGTTTTCCAGAATACAGACTATTCAGCCATGTACAGGTATTTTATGAATATTATGTGTTCTACTCACTCACTCATCATCTTTAACACTTTATTCTGTGTACAGGGTAGTGGGGGGGGGGGGGGGGGGGATTTACATCCTGGACGGACGCTGTGCCAATCCATCGCTGGGATTATGTGTTCTAGCATTTTCTAAAATACAAATCCCTGTTTGTAGGTTTCTATTTCAAAGATTTCTGTCAGAGGAACAAACCAATTCGAGTTTACCAATTAAGGTGCCAACGATCTATTTCAAAGTTAATTCCTAACTTACTTAATTCCTAAGTCTTACTAAAAATTATGGCACAATTTTTGGCACATATGTGCTTGCTGGGTTTCCTCCCAAAGTCCAAGACGTGGTATAGGTTGATCGAAATGTCCAAATTGCCCTTGGTATATGAAGGCGTTTGAGTGTGTCTACCTGTGCCCTTATAATGGGTTGGCACTAATACAGGCTGTGCCCTGAGTTTGTTGGTGTAGGCTCCAGCTCAGTGTGATCCTATACAGCATAAGGTTTAGATAAGAGATGGTAGATTTTCATGTTGTTCTATTGCATTATCGTAAGGGGTTCAGGTGTGTTAGAAGTGTGAAAAAAATAACAATACACTAATATTTACTTTGATAAACTAAGTGTTTTTATTGTGTGTGTGTGTGTGTGTGTGTGTGTGTGTGTGTGTGTGTTAGATTGGTAAACTGTTTCCCTCCCTGTATCTGATATTTGGAGTCAGAGAAAGCGAGAGAAAGATGGAGGGGGTCCCAGCTTTGTATGATGACTAAAAAGACTACTCACTCTTCCTATGCTAACTAAAAAGCGCACTTTCATTAAATATTCAGCAATCTTCTTCCCGAGATCCCTGTCCCTCAGCAGTGTCCCTGCCATGGAAACTGACAAGGTTTTATTATAATTAGGTCTAAATAGTGAATATTTAATACTCTAGAGAGCCCGATCAGAAGGAGGAGAGTTTTGTGGTGTTCCTTGACAGGAATGAAGGCTGTAAGAACAACAATGGATTCAGTCAAGGATTTGCTAATGAAATCCAGGATGTAATTAAACAGTTCTCAAGTTCAGTAGGTGGTCTCCCTCACAGACGAGTCACATGAACCGCATGAACATGTGGTTTTTGGGCACTTCCCAAAATTTTTGCATATAGCATAATGTATGCAAAATACAGTATATGCATGCAGATTTATTTTCATTGTTTCACACAATTAATTTTTTATATGTCATTTTATTTCCAATGGCAGTTGGAGTGGCTCAGGAGATCGTTGCTCTGGGTTGCTGATCAGAGGGTCAGGGGTTCGAGCCCCAAAATCACCAGGGTGCCACTGTTGGTCAAGGCCCTTTACCCTATGCCCATACAAAATCACTTTGCCATTTCCAGCACTAAAGTCCAGATGAGAAAGCAAGACAGGCTAGCAACCTGGCTCAATAAAAAACACCATTTCTATAGAAACGACAGACCCTATTGCCTGATGTGCTCAACAGTACAGGAGGGGAATATATATTTCCCATTTTTAAAAAAAAATCACATGTTTATTCTTTGCATATGTATGGTTTCACATAATCACAGTGAAATTAAATTGTATTTTCCATGCAGGCGTGGAAAAAAGATGTTACATTAAACATAATATAAGCATTAAACACAGTTATGAGAATACAACTGATCTAGAAAGGAGGTATCAGTTCACTCTTGTCCATCACTGGCTGGTTGTGATAAAACAAGTGAAAGTCATCATGCCACAAGGTTTGTATTTTTATTTTTAGCATAATGTCAATGATGAAAATGTGACTGAAGAAAACTCATAACGTTACATTTTATTTAAAAGTGTAGCCAGACAACTGCTGCTTTTTGTTTTTGGCTAAATCCTATATTATTATACCTACCTGCAGACAATTACAGAGGACCTTGAGTTTCCTTGAGTTTGTGAAGGAACAGGTTCATGTGTATTGTTTGCTTAGTGCATTACACGTCAGCGGGTGTTGTTTTGCTGAGAAAGAATCGATTTACAAAGCCTTTTCACAGCCTATGCCTGAGGAACTATATTTTCACCTCTGCTGTGCCTGCTGTGTGATGCAATGTATTTGAGTAAATGCTGTAAGCACAGCTCACAGTTAATCTAACTAAGCAGATCATAAAGACACCTGAGAAGTAAGCCGATAATGGAAATTTCTCTGTAGTCCAACAGGGGAAAAGTGCTCGAATACAGTGTCTATACGTTGGTCCTTATAAATGGTCTTGGTGCAGATGGTGTATAAACTGGGTTCAAAGAGGATTCTGGATTTGGTAGTGATTTATTGAAACATGTAAACAGCAACAATAGCACCCCTCTGGTTTACTATTGGACTTCTTGAAAAAAAAAAAAAAAAAAAACCCTCTAGAGCTGCAGTAAAGACTGACCAGCCCTATATGTGCCATGGTAGATCAGGGCTGTAGGTTGAAGAAGGAACCAAAATAGTTAGTTCTAGTGACTCACTCTGAACAAACAAGGAAACACAAGGAAAAAATCTGTTTGCTTCACTCGTCTGCAGTTCAATGGGCAAAGCCTAGGTTTGGGTGAAAATGCTTGGTCAAGCTTATTTAACAAAGCTTGAAATAAATACTATGAAGGAATGATTTATAATACTTAGACAGAGAAAAGGAGGGAAAAAACAAAAACTGCAGAGAAAAGCTTCTGTTTACAGGCCACTGGCTTTAAGACAGTTGAACAAACAGGAGCCCAAAAGGTCAGAGTTCATAAAGGGCAATTCATTGTCCTTTGAGCTTTTTCACACCATTAGAATTTGCTTGCTCAATACTTCTCAATATCCCTACATACTTCGACAAAAAAAAAAAAAAAAAGAATTAGAATTAGCATCTCTATGTAGCTTTTTAATGGAAAAAAATCTGAAAGCCTGGTATTGTAAGCAACGTTAATGGTATGATAGTATTCTTCTAATTGTTATATGGTTTGCATTATTCAGTTTTACTGTTTTATTTGGTACTGGCCATTTATTACAAAATCTAAACATTGCTATGGTGATACTGTATATTGTCAATATTCAGTGCAGTAAAAATGCTACATTTCAAATGACCCCAGGAAAAAGCATGCAGAGACACAGATGAAATACCAGAACCATTCCAAGAACAAACTTCTCTTTTACAGAATGTGGGAGTTTTATGCACGTCATCTAAATCCATACCCTGAAGGAAACCTGCACTTGGAAATGGGGTGAAAGAGGCAGATAAACATAACTAAAACAGATAAAGGAATGCATTTATGTAAAAATCAGTAACCTTTGTCACTGAGTTCTGACTTGCGTCGCCCCATTTCCTGAGGGTTCCCATGTTAAATTATTTTACCTGCATAAGAGCAAGATTTATATCCAAACAGCTGCACTCCTATTTTTATGTTTACACACAGTCTCCAGCTGGTGGAAAGGGTAACAGAGTTCATGAGATCATTTTATATTTACTAAGGGATCATGCTCCTTAAACTCACAACTTTGAATCACACAGCTCTGTGTTACAGAATGACGGTATTCGTGCCAGTCATTACTAAGTGACAAATATTTTGAACAAACTTACTAAAACTTTGGAAGAACATGACATGACTTATTAAAAAGCAGACGAGAAAGAACTGTCACATGAATTGCACGTTACAATGTGGAAATGTGACCACACGGCTAAATTTCATCCATTACCCCACCCCGTCAAGGCAAACCATAATAGCCCTATAATAGTTAGTAGTTTAGTGCTTTGTGATATGATCCTGCTTTAAAGGAGAACATAGATCTTAAATATGTTTTATGTTCACTGGAATTGTGTATGATCATATTCAGAAGACAGAACTAAACATAAATTAGGAGGGAAGATTTTAGGTTTCTGAATTTCTATTTTATACCACATGACTTGGCACTGCTGCTGTGAAATGCAGGAACATGTTTGCTTGGGCTTGTCCAATATTATCATACATTTTTCCTGTGTTGAACCCCAGAGCTACATTTTATATGCTTAGCAAAGCCTTCTGTGCAAAGGTGTGTGTCGTACAAACGGGGCAAGCAGATTTATGCATTCATTTTCCTTTTGCTTTTCTGGCACGGGTCGCAGTGACAGCAGGCGAGAAAGTCAGCCCAGACTTTTCTATCCACAGTTACAAATTTTATCTCCTCCTGGGGATCACCAGAAATTCCCAAAGCAACAGTGAAATACAACCTCTGGAGCAGGTCATGGATCTGCCCTGGCTCTCTGTCCAGTGGGACAACCTGGAGGTTTTATGCTTTCTTTACACCCTCACTCATCGTCCTTATTGCCTTATGCTGTATACAGGGATGCAGGGGATCTGGAGCCTATCCCAGGAAACACAGAGCACGAGGCGGGGGTACACCCTGAACGGGCACAAGGCACACACTACGGCCAATTTGGAAACACCAGTTAGCCTAATCAGCATGTCTATAGACTGTCGAAGGAAACCAGAGTACCCGGAGGAAATCCACCGAACATGGACGCACGTGCAAACTCCATGCACTCAGACCTGAGTCGAGAATCGAACCCGGTCCTGGAGGTCCTAACCACTATCCCACTGTGCCACCTTGTATGGTTTGTTTTGAATTATTAATTTATAAACATCATGATTAACACATTATAAAATGTTTAAATATAAAATTCCTATAAATTGGAAAGACAAACTTCCCTTTTATATGTTATCACACTGTGAAGCAAAATGGTAAAAAATAAATAAAAAAAAAACGTTCAAAATCAACAACTGTGTTTGCGGCATATTTACGACAGTGCCGTTTGCGTAACCATAACGACCGTCCGAGGCTCGTTTTCCGGCAAAAATGGCGACCTTCTTGTGACATTAGAGAACAGGCTTAGGTGTTGAATTTATTGGATTTAGATACATTTGTGCGATTTGGTGTCCGTGTACCTTTTTTCTTTTTTTTTTTTAGACATAGGACGACGTAACTTGCTGTTAGTTATTGTTATTGTATAACAGTTAAAAGTAACGGCAATGCAGAGTGGATGTGTGATTCAGGAAAAGGTGGCCAGGTTGTTGAGTAAGCAGCAGGGAAAACCCGTCCTCAAACCCAACAAACCTCTGGTCATAAAGGACGAAGTCGCCAACCGCAAGCCGAAAAAAGGAGGTAAGGGGAAGTATTTGTGATTTAATAGTACATCGATAATCCCCCAGACGTCATGTCGGACCGTTTGTTCAGGTTTAGTGAATCTAACCTGTGTTATAATCTTGTGTACTGAACCTTGTGTACAGCATTAGTGCCCAAAGCTAACAGTCAAGTTTAATATTGTAATGAACTTCATTCACTTCATCCATATTCAATTCATTACTTTATTCTTTATCTTAATTAGAACAATTCCTCCCTTCAATTTGTTGTCTTGACATTCAGAATAAATTCAGGATTGAGTATTTGCCAATAGGTCTTTTTCTGGAAATTATTTAAACAAACAGTGATGAGGCAAAAGTAAAAGAATCAAAGAGCTTTAAAAAAAAACAACCACCACAAAAGCCATGAGATTGTGTGTGTGAATGTGCATTTGACCCAATTTTACATTTTTTGTTCATTCATGTTATAAAATACTGTTTAGATTGTGCCGAAAAATGGATTTCACACTTACTGCACAATCCGGGCCCTATATGTTTCTTTTAAAAAAAATAATAAAATAAAACAAATAATAAGTACGTTTTAACAGCTACTTTAACATAGATCAGATTTTTTTTTTCCAATTTGCCACTTTCTTATCTAGTCCCACATCAAATAAATATTCATATGGAGCCATAATAAATTAATTCCCAACATGCACATGCGAATCACTGTCATCATCATCACCACACTGTGTCCGCAACACTGCTATACGATGGTGGATCGCCACTAGAGCAATGCCACTTTCCAGTAGAAGGATGAAGAAATTAGTGATGGGTTTTTTTTTCTATTTGTGGGAAGGATTCAAGAAAAACTGCTAGCAAGCTATCAATTCAAGTTCAGGAAAAGGTGTGTTCATTTTAAAGACCAATCTGACCAAAAAATAAGGACTGTGCAAAGATGCTTGTCATATGAATGTAGCCTAAAATAACCCTACTCAGAAGTACTCTCATAATGAATTCCTTAGAGTAAAACAGGGTTTATTTTCTTAGAACTGTACGGTTTATCAGTATGAGAAATGTCATGTGCAGGGTTAGGGCTCAGCAAATTGTTTAGGCCAACTGCATTTTATAAAATATACAAAAAATCTGGAACTAGATTAAAAAACTAAGATGTTTGTAAATTGGAATTTTCTTGTTTTTCCATCACTGTGATGTCACACATTATTTTTCCCTGCAGTTTGCCTTTTTTTGTATATATCATCTTTGTCAAGGTCACACACATTCACTTAATAAAAATGCTTTAATAAATAGTCTCATAAAATATGTCAAATCCATACCTATATCAATCCAATATTTTAGGCAATTTCCAGCATTTTATCTTTGCATTCCCTTTTTTTTTTTTTTTTTTTTTTTAGATTGTTGTGAGCACAATATATAGAAGACACTTTATGTTGTATTTTCCTATGCTTAATTCACATTGCGCCTGTTTATTGTTCCTGCAGAGGCCTCCTGCGTGACCGAGATGGCATTAGTGATGGCTTGCTGGAAACAGAACGACTTCAACACCAAACTCTGCTCTAACGAACTTTCTGTGTTCTACAAATGCATAGAGAGAGCACAGGTAAATTAATGCTGTCAGGAAATTCCCGAAAAAGCCTCCCACCGATTTAGGCCAGCAGTTGTCTGGCATTCATGAAATATGTTGCAAAGGAAGACAGGGAAAGAGGTAATTAGTGTAATTTGTTTCCTGCTTTGGGAGGAGACATAACAAACAGTGAACCAAGCTGATGTTTCCTGTCGGTTCTACAGTCTTCTTGTTGTGTCTGTGCCAATTTTCACTTAAGAATGTTCAGGTCATGGAGTATGTTATGAATGATGCGTTCTTCAGAGGTGTCAGATCTTATAAAGAAGGCACAAGTTGACATTTTATGCTACAAGACCACTGAGTGTTACTTAAACCCTGCTATGCAGTATTTTAAATGTATTTTACTATGTTGTGTATGAATATATAGTGTAGCTAAGATGCATATAATTAAAACTTACATAGTCCCATCACTTTCTACACACTGCTGACTTTGTTTCTAATTCAATCTCTCCCAGGCGGAGGCACGTGACAGATCAAAGCAACAAACCCTTTCCCAGGGAGGACGGCTTTTACCAAAACAGGCCACCAAGCTATTGAAGCGGTACCCCAATTTGTGAGAGACTGGCGCAGTGATCAATTTGTGTGACATGTGAATCAGCAAACCGGACTGATAGAGAGAGACTTTCAGTGCTGTGGGTTTGGGTGTGGCTTTTAGACATGCTCGACTCATATGCCTCCTCAAAGCTTTTGGTTTTGTATTTACACATTGTCATTAGCAAAGGAGCTGCTTCTGCAAGATTGTGTGGATACATTTAAATTATTTAATTGAGTAACTTGTTCTAAAATCACCTTATCGTAAACAGGAATAAGGAAAATCACCCTGTCATCTCTCTCTCTGATTAGAAGCAAGTCACACTGTATCATGTTTGAAAGTTTATTTGCTTAAATGTTTTGGAAATGTTGCTATGGATGTAGTTGGCATAAAATGATTTCCCTAATTTGTGTAACTGCTGTTCTGTCCTTTTTATCACTGCTGCTACATTACCGGTCATCCTGCAATCATTCAGTGTGTTATGTGGTCACTAGATGGATAGCTTTATGCCCTAGTATGTAACCCAATCAGCTGTATCCCTAGAGACTGCTGATGCTGCTTTAATGACTTTAATATTTATATTTTCCATTGCACATATAGCAAACAACTCAAATTTGGTGATACAGCTGTGCTATTTTTTTTTTTTATAACCTTGTTTTAACTTTCATCTAGCTAGATTATTAAATGCAGCTGGAATATTGCCAGCCACTTTGTAATAACGCCATCTGCCATTTCCTCACTTTTTATCCGGCTCACTATGAATAACGTGACTAGACTCCACAAGGAAGCGCCGTCTAGCACAACAATGCATCGTGGGCCTTGTGAAGTACTAATGACCACATCATCCTTAAGATTGAGTACTGATTAAAGAGCACCGCACTACTGAAGATATCCTGTCACCTGAAGCTTGCAGCAGACCTAATTTTGGCAGCATTTTACCTTTTGTTTGGGGAGGTTCATTATGCTGCATAACATCTAAGTCTCTGTACATTTAAAGCAGAGGGACACCCGTACGTGGTATCATGGTCTGATGATAAGCAATGCAGCCACTCCTTAGATGATAAGAGAATTCAAAGCTTTTTATCATGCTTTGATGCCTTTGGAACTGAGATTTTTACGAAAGAAAACAATTTTTTTTTTTTTTTGCTAAAACGTGAGAAATATGATAGCAATCTTGTTTAAAAAAAAAAAAAAAAGCAGCCTCTTGGGAAAGAAACTATTAGTTAAATATTTTATAATTTCTACCAGAGGAGAAAAGTAAAAAATAAAATAATAATATAACCAAACTAGCTAGTTTAGTTAGGAATCCCATTCTGTAAATAGGTCACTTTTGGTCATGTTTAACAGAGATGC
Organism: Clarias macrocephalus; assembly: GCA_011419295.1. NCBI lineage: Eukaryota > Metazoa > Chordata > Actinopteri > Siluriformes > Clariidae > Clarias > Clarias macrocephalus. The sequence goes on from JAAGKR010000269.1 coordinate 15,606, forward strand.
AACAATGTTTGCTTTGATGTTTGATCACAATATGAATAGATGATGTTCATTTTTATGTTTTTTAAGTGTACAGGGCGAGGCTCACTTTATGCTCCTCTGTATGACCGGTACACACAGCTGCATTTCCACCTTTAGTGCACTCTGTGTCCCACCTCTATTATCAACAATACACACTCACAATACGCTGCCTCATTACTACTTACACCTAGATGATATATTGTACATTCACTAACCTATTTTTTCCCCATCAGGAGGACGTATTATACAGAACACTGTTATGAATTGGGAAGGATAAGCAATTGTTTCTATATACACTTGATTATCCCATTATATGACCACTGTTAAACTGGTATTATTTCTATTCTTGATGCAGCAGAGCCACTGACGTGTTGTTCTGGTGAGTGTATCAGACACCTCAATGCCATAGAAGAGCCGAGATATCGTTCTAATAAAAGATCCAGCTGACAGTGTCCTGAGGACAGAAAAGGGCTTGGGGACAATTAAGCTAATTTACGTGTAGAAAAGAATGAATAAGACTTTCTATCCTTCCCAATTCATGGTGGATCAGCTAGGTAGGTGGGTATAATATGGTTGCCAGTACGGTATACTACATATTCGTGTCAGCCCAGTCTGTCCTCATCGTCTTGCAATATTTGTGATCGTATGCTGTACCCCTTGCATCAATGATGGTAGTGATAAAGTGCACGTAACAACTCGTTTGTTCTTGACCTCGCTTAATATTTGTGAAAAGTTTCTATGAATTTTCTGCCTGATGTTTTTCCTCTGGTCTCATCCCGGCTTCCAAACAACATGTTTAGAATATGGGATGAATTTGCATCCTATCACACCTCATTCCCACCCGGGGTTTATGCAATAGGCTCTGACTCCACCAGGATATAAAGAGGTTCCTGAAGGTTACTGAAGTCAGTCATCTTGTGCAGAGTGTACTTCTGGGTCTTTAGGAAAAACACCACCACCATAATCAGTTCCTTTTTACGTGTAATGTGTCTTGTTTTAGGCTGCTCTCCAGTTGGATCTGGCTACTTTCAACTTGCCCTTTGTTATGTTCTGGGTCGTTTGACTAGGAAAAGGAAAGTAGAAGGCTAAAGCTGTTTAATCTCACCTGTAATGAAAGCAGAGTGATCTCATGGAGAGGGAGGAGGAGGAGGACGGGGAGGAGGGACGTGCGCCTCCGAACCTCGCCTCTTTTCCTTCTTAGCTGCTTTCGGACTCATTTGCGTTCCCGCACCTCAGTGCGTTCGTGCCTGATGGATGGTGAGACAAAGGCTTGACGTTTGACTTCGCGGTCCTTTCTTTAACTCGTCGATCCATGACAGGGCTGAGGAGAGCGCATGGAGCCGTAACGCGCGTGGCTTCGCACGAGCGCCAGGACCAGGACGTCCTGCACCGGGGCTGCGTTCTGAGAGATACGCGGCTGCGCGTGCTGTGTGTGTGTGTGTGCTGGGATCAGTTGCTCGGACCTGTTCGCGGGGTTACTGCGCGAGCAGAGAGATGGGACTGAGGTGCTCACACCGCCGACTCTGACAGGACACCATGGGCACCGGCGTTCTCTCGCCTCTTCTACTCGGGGCTTTTTTGCTTTATGCTTTGGGACAAGTAAGTAACTCAAAACCTGTTCCGTCTGTTAAAGCTGTGCTTTGGAGTACAAGTGGTCAATCAATATGGACATTGAGACAGGTGTCTGGACATTTTAGGGAGTCAGGGATGAGTCACCAAAATATTTAAAGTGGCATTATAACCATGTCAAAATGGGATATGCATATATATAAAGTGGCATTAAAACAATGTAAAAATGTGATTTAAAAAATTACCTGGACATTTTAGGGAGTCGGGATGAGTCACCCAAAGTGGCATTAAAACAGTTTAAATATTAAAACATATCCTCCCCCATCCCATCCCATCCCATCCCATTTTAACACTGTTTTTATATATATATAGTGTTAAGTGCCATTAAAACAGTGTGAAATTTGGATTTAAAAAATGATTATCTATATAAACAATATATATATTGTTACATATATCTGTATATACATATATATATATATAGTCCTTGGTTTAATCCTCGCTTTTGTCTGTGTCGAGTTCATGGGTTTCCTCTATGTTCTCTGGTTTCCACCCACATTCCAAAAGCATACCAGTAAGTTAACGAACTAAAATCAATTGCCCCTGTGCATGGTGCCATTTGATGCAGCCCATCCAAAATACTTCTCAACCGGATCCACCATGACCCTGACAACAATGAAGTGATTACTGACTGTTTTTGTAGTCCATGTGTCCATTATTACTACAAATAATAATAATAATAATAATAATAATAATAGGCGGCATTATGGCTTAGTGGTTAGCACTGTCGTCTTTCATTTCCAGGCTCCAGGTTATGATTTCTGGCTAGGTTCGATTCCTGTCTCTTCTCTATGTGCATGGAGTTTGCATATTCTCCCCGTGCTTGGTGGGTTTCATCCGGGTACGCTGGTTTCCTCCCACAGTCCAATGACATGCAGATTAGGATGATTGGCGTTTTCAAATGTGCTTCTGTCAGGGTGTAGCTCGCCTTGTGCTCTAAGTCTCCTGAGATTGACTCCAGGCCCCCATACAGGATTAAGTGGTATAGACAATGAGTGACAATAATAATAAATTATAAGAATATATAATAATAATAAGTGTCCGATATTAGGAGAAGGTCTACTAAATCAGTGATTCCTCTGGGTTTGGGCTCCATGATGATGATGATGATTATTGACTTATAGAAGTTAAAATGTTACTATATTTCTTATAGTTATGAGTCTGAGAGCTGATTGATCTCTTGAGAGGCTCAGTCTATGAAAGAATATAACTGTATTCTTTTAATATTATTACATCAGTCCATTATCTATACAGCTTATCCGGTGTATTTGTGGGTTGGGGGGACCTGGAGCCTATCCGAGGGATGTCAGTGCACAAGGCAGGTTACATCCTGAATGAGGTGCCAACCCATCGCAGGGTACACCCACACAAACAAATCCCAAATCATATGGTACAGACAATTCAGAAATACCAATCAGCCTACACTGAATTGCTTTAGACTGGAAGTAACCAGACTCCCTTGAGGACCAAACGCAGACTAAACATGCAAACTCCACAGACAGAGAACGGAGGTGAGATTCAGACCTCCAACCCGACAGTAAAAACCACTAAGCCTCTTCACCACTCACATTTGATAATGTTTAATGAAAGTGATTGAGTTAAAATAATGTATTTCACAGTTAAATAAATCATTGGCTATAAAATATAGAGATCGCCTGCATTTAATAATTCTACACAACTGATCCATTTTATCAGCCCAGTAAATTTAAGACTCCTTTTCAACAACAGAAACACATTACAGTACATTAACAGCACCTCTAAGAATGTAACTGGGATTTATTAGGATTTAGCTTCAAATTTGATTGCATTCTTTGATCGCTTATCTCAGGAAATTACCATCTTGTTACGAGAACATTATTGTAATATTTTCAAACACATTTAAGTCAAATTTATAAGTTTGACTTGTGACAGTTACAGCTGCATAATAAATACAACCATAATAACAATAGTAGATAATAGGAATCTTTATGATCATGTCATAAAATAAGTAACGTTACAGCTGCATAATAAACACAACCATAATAACAACAGTAGTCAATAGGGATCTCTATGATCATCATTTCATAAAATAAATAAAAGTTGTGATGCGCTGTCTGTACACTACAGGCATGCCACGTTGAGAACTCTGAGAACTGGATATATGAGACAGGTTTGTGTTGTAAAACAGCTTGTATCCATTTGCAAGAAACAAACCAAACCAAAGATGATTCATGCCTCACTTAGGCATTCTGCATATAAACAGTGACTTTTTTAATCTTAGAAAGAACAGCTGGGGTACAATTGCTATAATTATGTTACATGCTACATGAAATAAATATATCTAATTTTTAGTACTTTAAGAAAGGACATTTGTTAATTAGACTGGTTAAACTCATAAGCGGAAAATGATAACAGTAAGATATTCTAACATTATCTTTATCTTTAAAGGTTACGCAGAAAAATGGCCACTTGGATACCGTCCAGAGTTCAGGTATGTTTACACACAACTTGCACAGAAATCCTGAGACGCTACAGTTTGCTACCAATATATTTTAATTTATATGATGAGCAATGAAATAAAGCCTCATTCAAATATGGACCATGTGATGACTGAGACATTGTGTGTACTGAACAATCCCAAAAATTGTCACAATGTTGCTTGGTCAAAGTCATTCAAAGTCATTTAAAGCTACAGATGCCCCCCACCCGCCGACTTGGCACTGCTGTAAGACAATGATGTATAATATAGCGAGTCCAACATGATGTTTTATGATGTCGACACTTTCCTACAGTTAAAGTAGTACTAAATCCTGGATCACTAAAGAGTGTTGTGTCAACAACCGACACACAGTATTCAAAAGTACGTATAATGTGACCCACAGGAAAAAGAAAGAAATAGTACGTCATTATTAATGACGGGTTGTGATTACATTTGTATCATTTTATCTTCTCCGCAAGCCTAAACAAGTTCCTGAGTTGCCACTGGATGCTGCTTTTTTGTCAATATTTCCATTCTACACCCTGTCCACACCTGTTCAAGCTGACACAGTACTCGATTCCTGATGCATGCTTGAAGTTCGTTTCCCTTTTATAAGAGTCGATTCTACCCCTTACAATGTTCTAATTTGAACACTTAATAGATGTGGTTTATTTTCTAGATATAGAAGTGTTGAATAGATCGAGATAAAGTTCTTTAGGAAGATCTACCATGGGCGTTCAAGTCAAACCGGGACTTTTAAATGTGCAGAATAACAGAGCATGCTTATGAGAGTAATCAGTCCCTTTGTTTCTCTATGTAACCCCCTGCTACACTAACACATTATCCCAGATTTTCACTAGCGCTCAATAGCATCAAGGTAGAAAGTTTTCTCAGTATGCCGGAGCCATGATCGGACTGCTTATTTCATGTGTGAAATGCTGGCCTCCCTGGAACTCCTTTAATGGCCCAAACATACGGGAATGGCTTAGAGAGGTCAGAGGTGTATGGGGATGATGTCATGAAGTAGTGGTGTTCATGAATGATTGTGTGTACAGTTCCTACAGACAGATGCATTTCTGTCACAAGTTGGCGACAAGTTATCTATTGATTTTCAAAGGTCAGGTGTTCCACTCATTGAATGTTCATAGGAACGACTGTAGTGGGCTCCAAACCACCTCGGACAGAAACATCATTCACAGATGTACAGTTGTCTTTAAACCATTTGCACCATTTTAATGCTTTAAATTTCATGACATGTTTTGGTTTGACCTCGCATTTTTATAATGATGTGGACATTTTGCTTCAGATATATGCTGCATGAAGATACACAGCATAGGCACAAAAAAAAAAAAAAAAAAACCTATTTCAAAAGGGTCAAATTATTAACCTTCATCAAGCAAAACATTAAAAACACAAAAATTCCTGGATTTTCAAAACGTTTGAGCACATCATTAAAACCTGGAAGAGTAGTGTTAAACGTCCAACTTCACAGAAAAAAAATATCTTCAGAAAAAAAAATCATAAATGATGTCCATGATCAGCGATCACTTAAATGCTAGATGAAGTTGCATCGGAAAATATTAACAGTAGAAATCATATATTTAATAGTGGAAGTAAGAGCACAGTATATAGTAAACTCACAGGGTTGTGACTAAACTGCTGTGTGGCCATACAAAAGCCTCTTGTTTTTGTGGTTAGTGATTAGCGTGTAGTAACTGTAATCAGAAAAAAGCTTTAGTTTGCAAGGAAGCATAAATGTTGGACTTTGGAGCAATAGAAAAAGGCCTGGTCTGATGAGTCCAGATTGACCCTATTACAGAGCGATGGGTGCGTCAGTATGAGACGGGAAGCATAGTGGGCCACTGTACAAGTCTCTGGAGGCAGTGTTATGATCAGGGGTCGCTTCACTTGGTCAGGTCTAGGCATAGCAACGTTATGTGGCAATGAAATAAAGTCAGCTGACGACCTGAATGTACTGAAAGACCAGGGTATCACATCTATTTAGTTTCTCTTCCCTGATGGAACAAGCAATATCCAGATTTCAAGTTGTGAAAGTGTGGTTCTGGGAGCATGATGAATCATTTTCACACATGCGTTGGCCTCCAAATTGTGTTCCATAATCAAAGCTAAAGGCAGTCAAACAAATATTAAAGTGTAATATTGTCTATGTGGCATTGTATAAGCTTTGTGTAGGATGAATTATAGTGTGGATCTGAATCTGGAATGATTGAACATGTGCAAGAAAAGGCTGCAGATTCATGAAATAGTAAACTAGGATTAGACCAGAAGTATTTCCACCTATAAATATACTACAAGATGGTGCATGCTCCAATGTGCTTTGCGGCCTTTATACTCTATGCATTATATTCTCCAAATGTTTTATTTATCAATTATATGATGTAGGTGCAAATACATGTAGTAGATTCACATGCAGAAAATTGCTTGTAAAAATATATATATAATAATAATAAAGCTATCCATTTAATAAATATGTCCAAAAATAAGGAAATTAATTTCCAATTGGATATTAAACATTTTATTTCTTATTAGCTCTGATTTCTATTTATGCTATGTAGTGGTTGTTATTTATTTATTTATTTATTTATTTATTTATTTTTCACTAAAATCATGGTGGCATGGTGGAGAGGGTAGTCTTCCCACATCACTGTTTCTCTACATTCGTTTCCTTCCACTTTCCAAAACATCTTAATTTAGTCCAAGGTGTGAGTGTGTGTGAGGACATAAACTGTTGTCCAAGGTGTGTTTCCAGGTTGGGCCCAGAGTTAGCAGGACTGGCTCCAGATCTATGCATGCATTATCTTTGTTTTTCTGTAATTAAACAATCATAAGCTGGATATTTTTATTTAAACAAATCGAATGGTTTTCCAGACTTTTTAACCCACACTTTAAATCAAATTAAACCATGTGGAGCATTGTTTTTCCAAGCCAAATGTTGTCGAAAGTAGAAATGTCCTGCCTTAGGAATTTTGCATTACTCAGCCCATGTCAAAAAAGTTTGGCAAGCAAAGACAGGAACAGGCTCAGCATTGGACGGGTGAAGATTTAAAAGCACATGCTCAAACCTGCAACTGTTGCTCTCACATTACCTTCGTACAATTCAGAGAGAGCACTTTGCATCATTTCTATCATTTTCAAACACAAGACAAAATACATAGCTGGCATTTCGAGAGGTTTGGCAGCTGTTTTTTTTTTAGCAGTCAGAGAGAGGTTAGTGAATTGATCCTGCTTTAATTCTCATGTGTCCTCCTAAACCTGGCTGCGAGACACATACCTCGATTGCTTATGTCCTTGGTGAAAACTCATCCATTTCTACTTTTGACAGGTAGGATTAGCAGGTACATTACTGCTTAACTGTGTTAACTGTGCTTCAGGTTGTTTAACCAAAGCTGCCCTGGTCTGCTGGTTTTATAGCATCTCAGTGGTATCATATTGATATTCACTACTGGCCCTGTACACATGGATCTGGTCCAAGCTGAAAGTGTTGCCGCTGAGACTCATTCGCATTTTACAGTGCTACATTGAGCATTTTAAGAGCTATGCTGCTGTCAACCAGGGAGAGGTTGGATGCTTTACTGGAGGTCTTCACTTAACCATGCTGTAGGACCTTTTCCCATCCAGCTTGTGGAAAAAGTAATAAACCCAAGTGAACACAGCAGCATGTGAACAGAGCTACCAATAAAAAACAGTGATTACAACCAGGAATGTAGCTGATAGGACCCAAATGTTGTATCAAGTGATGTTGGGCCACACCGTGACTGAAGCATGGGAATTGTCCTCATTACTGCGTTATTGCTGGCCTGTTCCTCATTACATTTATGAGAGGATCTTCCTGTACATAAAATTTACCTGGAGGGTCATAGTTGTTTTGTGCGCAAAACAAAACCAAACAAAACTCGCTGGCACGCTGCTGCAGTCATTAGTATGACTCACTATCGTACTCCAGTGTCTTGTCCCTTAAAGTCTAGACAGAATGAGAAAAGAGGACAAACAGGCAAGAAAAATGGAAAATGAATAAGATTGTATACTTCCTAGAGCACACTTGTAAGACATGCAGGTGAAACGAAACAGAACCGGATGACTGGTGGTTATGCATTTCAGTGTACATTTACATGCAGTACATGCTCACTCCCATGTTTCTTTTTTAATTCCCTCAGGCCCTCTGTCCTGTTTTGAGGGTTTCTCAGTACTTGGTTATTACAATGGTTCCATGTCGCAGACAGACTCAGGTTTTCCCTGTCTAAAATGGACTGAGTTTCCTGACTACATGCAGCAATACCCAGACAGAGGGCTTGGAGATCACAGCTACTGCAGGAATCCTGACCGTGAGTCCCAGCCCTGGTGCTTCTTTAGACAGAACTCTGGAGCCATCGCCTGGGCTTACTGCAACTGCCACCAGGGTGAGGCTTTCCATTTGATTGTCGCATATGCTTTAGATATTGCATGGGGTTTAAATATTTTTTAGACGGCATTTATTTTTCGAAACCAAGTTGCTCCATAATACAGGGTGTATTTTCACAAAAAACGGCTTTTGAATAACATTTTTCCTAAAACTTGCATTTGTCATGTTTGTTGTTATTAAACCTAGAAATAATAGAAAACCTGAATTCAAAGAGAAAACGGCAATGGAAAATGCTTTCCATTTTGCCTGTGCGTGAGCGCAAGTTGATTAACTTTTCTATTATTTTTTTCGCTCCAACTTTGACTATTTCCAAGACTTTTCCACTGCAGAAACATTTTAAGTCCCCAAGGCATCAGGGGCCCTCGGAATCATCCTTCCTTAGACTTCAAAGCACCCCAATCCCCCACGCCGTACAGCAGCCCTGGTCTAACCTATACCAATTTGTCCCAGTTCAACTTTATTGACTGGCATTTATCTAACTGCACTTCTTGCCCCTGTGTAAACTTACTCTTGCTTGTGTCTCAGTTCACCTGTTGGCCCCATGTCTAACCAACACCCATTTTAATCCGCCTACTAGAATCAACTGTCCCTTATCTAATCTTAATATTTGTCCCATTCTAACATTTTTCTATTCTATTCTATTTCTCTTTCTTTATTCAAATATCAGGAAACTTAGGGCACAAGCCAGGGTACATCCTGAACCGATGCCACACACACACCCACACACACTATAGGCAATTTGTGAACAGAGTGGGTAAAATTTAAGCTTGGCAAGCAAAAATGCCAAGCATACACAGACAGCCACACACATTTATTCCCTTAATCTGTGTCAATGAACCTAATCCGCATGTCTTCGGATTTAAGTTACCGGAGGAAACCCACCAAGCACAGGGAGAACATGCGAGCTCGCAAACCCAAGGAAGGAAGAAATCGAACTTTGACTCCTGGGATGGGAGTTCTAACCACTACGCCATTTTTCCAACATCTCCTTTTTGATTGGCCTAATCCAACATCACCTTTTAGCTCCAAGCTGACATTTCCTATTTATCCCTGTCTAACCTCAACTATTACCCCCTGACTATCCACATCCGGTCATAAACGTAAAAAATTGTGTTCGGACAAAAAAAACCACTGTGGCAGTGAATTGTTATTAGTGTATAACCATTTGCAGGGATGCCATGAAGGTGGTGTGAGGATGATCCCAAGGGCCCCTGAGTGACAGTATTAAAATGCTACGCCAATCGTAAAAGGTTGGCTTTGTTAAATTGGGGACCCAGAATCTGTAGCAGCATCATTGAGCTTTTCACTTTGAATCTAACAGTTATATCAATTCTTCTTCTTCTGGTTTTATATCTCTCTTGTAGCCATGTTTTTTTTTTTTTTTTTTTGCTTGCTTTAGTACATTTTTGGCTGTCTGTTGCTTTGTGTATTGTTTCGGTGACTCTGTGAGCCCATTAGTGGTATACCTGTATACTTTGCGTGTCATCACCTTTGAGCCTGTGGCAATGCCGATGTTGAACACTGCAGGACAGCTGGTATTTGCGTTCTCAGTGTTTGCAGTGATTATCTCTGTCTGCCCCTGTCTAACTTTCCCTTTCAGAGTCATAACACTTTTTACAATCACAGATTAAGAGGACAAATGAGTATGTGTGTGGCTGTCTGTGCATGTACATGTCTTCGTTCGTTTACTTTCCGATCTCAAACCTCACCCGCTTTGTTTGGTAGTTGGTGTTAATCCAAAAATAAAGGTAACCGTCTATGCAATTATTATTCCATAACAATAGAGTTGATTTTATGTCTGCACATTGCTTTTATTCAAGCATTGTGTCTCCTTATATGTGAAGAAAAACTGTAAATGTAGGCACTAATACAGTATGTTAACACTTCCCTGACTCTGTAGGTGCAGCCAGGCTGATGGGAGGAAGGTCTAACAAAAGTGGTCGTCTGGAGGTTTACCTAAATGGCCAGTGGGGAACAGTCTGTGACACACACCTGACTGACCGAGATGCAAGTGTAATCTGTCGACAGCTTGGGCTCGGGTATTTAATTCCCTTTATTTTTGTGTGTGCATAGTACACGTATTTCCAAGAAATGCAAAACAATAAGAACCTGTCTGTCTGCTGTTGTGTAGTGAAATCGGTACTGCTCTTCAGCACTCCTACTTTGGGCCAGGCTCTGGACTTTTCCACTATGAACGACTTGGCTGCCACGGCAATGAAAATTCTCTCTTAGAGTGCCGGGCGAGGAAGTTCATATCCGGTGACTGTAATCATGGAAACGAAGCTGGAGTGGTGTGTGCTGCACCTGAAGGTGAGATAGTTTTCTTCACATCGTAGAGACGAAATAACAGTGCTATTTATATAAGGAGTAGCACCGTGAGGTAGTGTTTAACACCGTGACCTCGTACTTCCAATTCGACTTCAGCTCTGTGTGTGTGGAGTTTGCATGATCTTGCCATGATTTGTGGGTTTCCTCCCACAGTCCAAAGACATGCAGATTAGGCTTACTGGCGTTTCCAAATTGCCTTCTCTGCGATGGATTGGCGCCCCATCCAAAATGTACCCCGGATCTTTTTTCCATTTTTATATTGGCTTAAACAACCCAGTTAGATCTACCCCTAGTGTGACCTCATATAAGAAGAGACCCTCCCCCAGCTTGTTTCTCAGCTCTGCTGGTCTCTGGAAGGATGTGGCTCAGTAGGATCCCATGTACATAACCACTAAAATTTGCGCTTTGAAAGGAGGAGTAAGATAAAGGATTGAGGTATGGAAAAATATATTATCAAACGGGGATTTCAGCAGGAGCGTTAACAGACACAGCGGGAGAGCTTTGAAAATTCTTTTATAGGCCCCTGAGTGGCGTAACAGGAAATTGTTTTCTATCATCTGCAGATCGCGAGTTTGATTCCAATGTAATAATGACCTCACGTCTGCTGCTTTGCATGGTATGAGCTGCTGCCAGAGGTCAGGAAGTGGTTTCCTACATAGGAAGCACTATTACAAGCTATCAAAATGCATATGGTTTGTGTGTTCATGGTTGCTCAAATCAGTCAGAGAAACCAGAAGGAGCACGACGGGTAGCTGGTCTCCTACAGAGAGAGGAGATCAAAAAAATGACCAAAAAAAACATTAGCAAGCACCTTTGCCCGCAGTTAGGAGGAGCAAAGTCTAATAATACTTATGTGTGTGTGTATGTGTGCAGAGACCACATTGGTAAACGTAACATACCGTTTATTAAAAAAAAAAAAATTAAAAATAAAAATTATTGTTTTTTTTTTTTGCTAAGTTGGAGTCTGCACAAAAATACATAACACTGCTGACTAACTACAAAAGGAAACAAAAGGAAACTGGACTTTGCACGGCTCATCTATGTGTGCGCCAGTGATAGATAGAAAGTGCTTCTGTAGGCCTATAAACAACACCACTAACAGCCTTATCAAGGTTAGCAGTAACACAGAAGACACGTACATAAACAAAAGCTTCAGCTTGATTGATAGCTCAACCAGCCAATCACAGCACAAAATGAGGTGAAGGGCAAGAATAAGTCCAATCCGGTGCAGTGTGTGCGAGGACGTTAAGTTATTTACTAACATCTACTGCCTCGATAACAGGCATATCTTTTATTTCAGTTGAATTGCTTCCCTTCATAATTTAAGGACACTATCTGGCCAAAAAAAAAAAAAAAAACACAGTCACACATTCACACACACAGATTTAATTCGGTCACCTTTAGCTTTGATTACAGCACACAGTGTGTTGGCCAGTTCATGTGTGAAAATGATTCCTCATGCTCCCAGAACCACTCGTTCTCAATTTCAGTTCTGGAATATCCCTGTGTCATCAGGGAGGAAAACTCCATAGATGTGATATCCTGGTCATTCAGGTAGTCAGTTCAATTCATTTTACTGCTGTATAACGTTGCTAAGACTAGACCTGAGCAATCCCAGATCATAACACTGGTCAATCTTTTTTTATTGCTCCAAAGCTTATTGCTTTTTTGTTTATTAGTTTCATTAACATGTGGTTTTCTTATGGCCACACAGCTGTTTAGTCCCAATCCTGTGAGTTCTCATCACATGTGTAGGGAAATGCTCTCACTATTATACATTTGTTTGTTTTTTATGTTGCTGTTTTTTTTTAACCATGCAACTTCGCCAAGTGTTTAAGTGAATTTAATATATATATATATATATATTTTTTTAGCGACCATATTTTTTTCACAAAATTGACAGTTCAGCACTCTTCTTCCAGTTTGTGATGATATGTTAAAGGGTTCGTTAACCCAGTTGCAGTAAATTCAAATCTCCTTATTTGTTGTTTTTTTTGTTTGTTTTGTTTTGTTTGATTCATCCCAGTAATTTGACACTTCTGAAATGGTGCCGTCTTTTTTGGCCAGCCAGTGGACTTGGTGATCTTCTTTTTAATATTATAACGTTGCCTGGGAAAACAAACTAGTGCAATAAGAACTTTCCCCATCTTATTCATCCTGGATGGGATGGTGTGTTTCATAAGAGTTACATGAATGCCAACTACCTATTGACTATGATTAAAAAAAACCTCTAGCGTGATATACGTTTGAGAATTCTTCCGTTTTTTTACTTCCCAGTGTTTTACAGCATTTTCAGGGGTATGATTCATATTTAATTATATTTGAATGTATAAATTCTATTTTGGCATATACAGTATAGAGTAGTGTCTCCTATACTGGTCCTCAGAGATTAGAGAAATCTCATTTCCCATTTCCCTATTTCCCTGTATACTGAACTTGTACAGAGGCCTTTTGACATTTTAGGCCCCCAAACAGAATAATGCATCAAGTTTCCAGGCTTGGCCATATTTCATTCTCCTGGCCAATTTTCACTCTCTAGGGTTTCTCTGTGGCCCATTCTATTCAGCACTATTGGAATCATCCCCATACTTGCATTACTTTATGACTTGGTTAAGGATGCATTCAGGGCCAATATGGACCATCTGGTGGTCCCTGAGGACAGATTTGTGCAATATTGATTTAGAATGAGCTAGGAATGATTCACAGCCACATTGGGAGGCTGAAAGAATCTGGGGAACTCAGAGGCCCTGGCAGTGAGAAATCATGTTTTACTTCCCTATTTATAAAAATACTTTTCAGGCATTTTGCCTTGAACTTGTATGTTATATATAAATAAGCTATAAAAAACACTTGGCATTTATACAAAACACAGTAAGCATATTTATTTTAGGTTTGCAAAATTGTGCAGGTGTGTTTATTGCCAGGTTTATTTTCGGTTTTAGGAAACGGCACTCCCTTGAGGCTGGTGGGTGGCCAGGAAGACTTTGAGGGACGAGTTGAAGTCTATCATAATGGCCAGTGGGGCACAATCTGTGATGACCAGTGGGATGACATAGATGCTGAAGTGGTCTGTCGACAGCTGGGGTTCGGGTAAGGAGCAGTAATGGTTGCACAGTCTCTAGGGCTGTTTAGTTAGCTGTTAATAGCTCACACATGCACACACACACAAACATCCATATACAGGTCAAGAACTTCAGTAAATGTTCATATCAATCATCGTAATGTCATAATGCATAAAATAATTGTGATCTCTGTGAGATCATGTGATCATGGCATGGATACTTTAAAGTTGTACTGGGTCTCTTGGCAGTCATTTTTTTCTTATTCTTTTGTCTACTTCAAAGGCCACTTTTTTTCCACTTGCTGATAATGGCCTTCACAATGTTCTATGGTACATGTAATAACCATCTCTTGATCAATACCTTTCGACAATGGGATCATGTGCATATTGGTAAGCACTTTATGGACCATAGCTTCAGCAGTCAGATTTAACCAATCAGATCCTCGAAGAATTCAACAGAAACAGCTGTCGTTAATCCGAATCACATTAAAGGTGAAAAAGAACTGATAGGATTTATCTTGGTGTCATTTTTTTTTTTTTTTTTTTTTTTTTTTACATCTGAAACATCTGCTAGAAGTGTAGACCTTTCATATTGACTGTATGTTATGTTGTGTTATTTAATGTCCTAGGGGCTCTGAGATGCTGGTATTCACTCAATAAAACACCCACACGCGCAGTGTGTGAGTGAAAGTTATTACTATAAATGAAGCAGAAATTGTAATAATTGATTTTGGGGGAGCTTGTGTTAAATGAATGATGGAAGGGTGAATCACTGATGCTGTCAGTTTCTCTTTTTCTACTATGCATTAGGGATCTTCAAAACTCTCTCTCCCTCATGCACATACAAACACAATCACATGGCTATTCTTTAAATGTCTCTATATGAGATTTCTTCATAGAATTTAGATTTTTTTTTTTTGTATCTTCTTGTATTTTTCAGTATTTACCCGATAATCAAATGTTTGCCTCCTGAAGTTCCTAAAGCATGCATGTGCATGTTCCACCAGCCTTCAGACAGACATAAATGATTGAATGTCTTTTTTCTAATGGTTAATACAGTGGTGTGCCAAAGGCGTGGTCATGGTCTCACTTCGGCCCGGGAACTGGGTCCATCCTGCTGGATGGGGTGCAGTGTACAGGAAATGAGCTCTCTCTGGAGGAGTGTCCTCACACACCTTGGGGCCAGCACAACTGTGACCACATGGAGGATGCTGGAGTGTCATGTAACCCATATACAGGTGAATATGACCACAACAAATATACCCTAAATTACAACCTAGGGGCTCACAGTCCTATAATGTTTGATCATTATCTTTCATTTGACAAAACAGTGGACAGATTATTTTTTTATGAAAAAATAATAAGCGCCTAACACAATTTCTAAATTAAATGTGACACATACAGTACTATCCAAAAAAAAATACAATCCTCAAAATTACATGCCATATTATTTGTAGTACGAATTTTGTTATATAAATTTTTTATGTCTGCATTATTATGTACAAGAGCATTCCCTACAAAGATGCACTAAAATTAATGAATAAATAACATTACAGAAGAATATTTGCATGCCTGAAAAGAAAGCCACAAATTACAGTAACAGTACAGACCAGTTTTCAGATGGGAAAATGAACCCAAATGAGGATGGGCTCCCTGTTGAGTCCGGGTTTCTCTCAAGGTTTCTTCCTATTGCCATCTCAGGGAGTTTTTCCTTGCCACTGTCGCCGTCACCCTTGGCTTGCTCATCAGGGACAATCTCATTATCTAGACACATTTTTCTTACACATATACACTTCCTTAAATTTTCTTTTCATTTTCTTTTCATTTCTGTGAAGTTGCTTTAAGACAATGACCATTGTTAAAACCGCTATAGAAATAAAATTGAATTGAAATTGAATTGAATTGAAAAAAAAATCTATATTGTAGACTCCTGTGTTTTGCATGAAAATAGAAAGGAGTGAGAATAGAAAGAACTCATCTTCTCCAGCATGCTCAGTAAAACCTAACAGCTGTTTTATTCTGTGCAAAAGTTTTGGGAACATCCGAACAAAAGTCATATGCAATGATGCTTTTGAAAAAATTTCTACATTAAAAGAAACCTCTTTAAAAAGCGCTAAGTAATAACATAAACAATAACTAGTCAATATTTGGTGTGGAAACTTTGTGCTTGAACATAAGCGGTAGTGTTCGATACAGATGTGTGCATCTGCATCTGAAGTAAAACAGCTGTTAGGTTTTACTGAGCATGCTGGAGAATATGAGGTCTTTGGGTAACTTTGTCACACTCGCTAATTCCTATTTTCATGCAAAACCCAGGAGTCTACATTATGGATTTTTTTTTCCCATCTGAAAACTGGTGAGATACACCCCGGATTGTGTGCCAACCTATCGCAGACCACAAATGCACACATTCATACACGTTCATACACTACAGGCAATTTACTGTATTCTAGTCAGCCTACACCTCATTTGGTCTGTCGGAGGAAATTAGAGTACCTGGTGGAAATATATGGAGAATTGGGAGAACATGAAAACTCCACAGACAAAGACAGACTGGAGGCAATATTCGAACCCCCAACTCTGCAGGTTCGGGGAAACCGTGTTAACCATTAGCTGCCGAAAGCAAATTCAATCGATGCAAATATTTATATTTAGAGAAGGAAAAATATCTTGAATTTAGACAAATAAGCAATTTCTTTATACTGTATAAGATTACAAGAAAACAAATATAAGATCATTAAGCCTATTTTGAGACAAATTGTACTAATTCTTAAGTTTCTTGTTCTTTTGGAAGATTCGAATTTTAAGCATCTCTTTTTAGACATATCTAAAATGTCATGCTTAAAAAAAAGGTTTATTAATCTAATATTTGCTTTGTTTTAATTTTAAATAGAAATGAATTTTAGATTATATCATAGATTTATAGATTATAGAGATTTTTTCTCTATATTTAAGATATTGTGACCAATATATCACTTTTTGCCATAAATTAAATAGTCAAATGATTATTGTGTGGCCTAAGGCCCAAAGGTCAAACTAAGGTGTGTGTGTGTGTGTGTGTGTGTGTGTGTGTGTGTGTGTGTGTGTGTGTGTGTGTGTGTGTGTGTGTGTGTGTGTGTGTGTGTGTGTGTGTGTGTGTGTGTGTGTGTGTGAGTGAGTGATTATTTCCGATATCCGCTGAATGAGGAAGCCAGTCCATACATTTCTTGGCAACATTCAGAGCTATGTGCATGAACTTGATGGAGTATTCACCTCTGTCAGCTATTAGTCAAATTCTTCATGTGCTAAATAATAGGTTACATCTGTAAAAACAATTGTGCTGGAAACCACAGCACTACATAAATTCAACACATGAATAACAGATTGACATGGAACCAAATCCATGCTTCAAGATGAGCGCTCTCAGTCATTTGTATGTCATGTCTAAGTGAAGAAGCAGCTGTTAAAGCCGAGGTGTTAAACTGTGTTATAGACGGCGCAGTGCGTCTGGTGGGAGCGGCTTTTCCATGGGAAGGACGGCTGGAGGTGTATCACAGTGGAGCCTGGGGAACCGTGTGTGATGACAACTGGACTGAGAAACATGCCCAGGTGGTGTGTCATCAGCTTGGCTTCAGGTG
>JAAGKR010000269.1:33153-83601 GCA_011419295.1 Clarias macrocephalus
GGGGAGCTTGTGTTAAATGAATGATGGAAGGGTGAATCACTGATGCTGTCAGTTTCTCTTTTTCTACTATGCATTAGGGATCTTCAAAACTCTCTCTCCCTCATGCATATACAAACACAATCACATGGCTATTCTTTAAATGTCTCTATATGAGATTTCTTCATAGAATTTAGATTTTTTTTTTTTGTATCTTCTTGTATTTTTCAGTATTTACCCGATAATCAAATGTTTGCCTCCTGAAGTTCCTAAAGCATGCATGTGCATGTTCCACCAGCCTTCAGACAGACATAAATGATTGAATGTCTTTTTTCTAATGGTTAATACAGTGGTGTGCCAAAGGCGTGGTCATGGTCTCACTTCGGCCCGGGAACTGGGTCCATCCTGCTGGATGGGGTGCAGTGTACAGGAAATGAGCTCTCTCTGGAGGAGTGTCCTCACACACCTTGGGGCCAGCACAACTGTGACCACATGGAGGATGCTGGAGTGTCATGTAACCCATATACAGGTGAATATGACCACAACAAATATACCCTAAATTACAACCTAGGGGCTCACAGTCCTATAATGTTTGGTCATTATCTTTCATTTGACAAAACAGTGGACAGATTATTTTTTTATGAAAAAATAATAAGCGCCTAACACAATTTCTAAATTAAATGTGACGCATACAGTACTATCCACGTGCGTGCGTGCGTGCGAGCGAGCGAGCGAGTGAGTATTTCCGATATCCGCTGAATGAGGAAGCCAGTCCATACATTTCTTGGCAACATTCAGAGCTATGTGCATGAACTTGATGGAGTATTCACCTTTGTCAGCTATTAGTCAAATTCTTCATGTGCTAAATAATAGGTTACATCTGTAAAAACAATTGTGCTGGAAACCACAGCACTACATAAATTCAACACATGAATAACAGATTGACATGGAACCAAATCCATGCTTCAAGATGAGCGCTCTCAGTCATTTGTATGTCATGTCTAAGTGAAGAAGCAGCTGTTAAAGCCGAGGTGTTAAACTGTGTTATAGATGGCGCAGTGCGTCTGGTGGGAGCGGCTTTTCCATGGGAAGGACGGCTGGAGGTGTATCACAGTGGAGCCTGGGGAACCGTGTGTGATGACAACTGGACTGAGAAACATGCCCAGGTGGTGTGTCATCAGCTTGGCTTCAGGTGGGCATAAAGTCTGCTTTACACAGAAGAAGCATCGGTCACCAAAATGGATATCCTTATGTTTGACCTAGCAAGTGAGAAAAGTTACTTGCGTCAACTGGAGTTTGTTTCTTGTGAGTTTTTACTGCCCTCTACTGTTGTCGCTTGAACTCTAGGTGTGCACTGTCCAGGAGGTTAGCAGTTTAGCACCGTAAGCTGGTTATATGTGGCGAAATGAAGAACTGCCAGACTGATGATGTCTTTGTAAATGAGAATATCTTGTGTATATTGAAATTTTTATGTATCTATACTTTCTTACTATAGGATTACAACAAACCAAATATTGATTATTAAACTGATTTCTATAATGCAACTGTACTTAAATTTTAAACAAAAATGCAAATTGCAGCAGATAATCAAGTCAAGTCAAGTAGGTTTTTACTGTCATTTCAACCATATACAGTTCAGTACACAATGAAACGAACCCGCGTTCCTCCAGGACCAAATTACCAGTACATAAATTAACAAAACTAGCTAAGACTCTACAAATCTAGCTAAGACAAAATAAACACCATAAATTAACAAAAAGTTTTATAAAAAAAATTTTAGACATTAAGAATTTCTTTCTTTGAAAGAATCAAAATTCTCTGCCAACAGAACAACATATTTTTGCTTACAGTTGTAGTAACATTTGATTTTGTTAAGTTTAATAATCTTATATTTGGTTTGGAAACTTGGTCTATAGCTTTTAAAATGACAGATTCTGTAGTTCGAGGTTTGGCTAGATTCAAGAATATTTTACTCGCTTAGATGTCATTTTTTGTGTAGTGTAGGATTGGTCCAAAGAATAATTTGAGCCATTCTTCTAGATTCATCACTTAACCAGCTTATTTCAATGTATGTAGATCTTGGTCAAATTCTGCTTGTTATCTATCTATTTATTTATTTATTTATTTATTTATTTATTTATTAGAATTGTATTTCATTTGCTCTGTTGCTTATGTGAAATTGTAGCTCTGTGGCGTGCACATTAACAGAAAATGAATGATCACCTACTGCTTTGTCATTGCATGTATGAACGTTGAGTTGAGGGTCAGATCTCCGGTGATTCACAAGCGGAATCGATGTGGAATGAGGACTTCAGGAGACGTGGTCATTAGGACCTCTTGTCAAATGAAGCTCCTGCTGATATTAACCAATGTTCCCCTTATTAATTGAAGTTGTTATTTAGTTTAGTTGTATATTTTCGTAGTGTATAAGGCTTGATTGATAGCTGGCCTCTAAACTCTTCTACGTATGTGGCTTTAATTGTCTTTGTCTTGTGTGGTATATTGTAGTTTGCCATCTACCCTTTCAACCATTTAATACCTTTTCAACATTCTGAAGTTCTTCTCTTGGTAAGAGCTGTAGTAATGGAGCTGTTTGTCCAACAGAGGGCATGCTGAAATAGCTCCAGATTGTGCATATGGGGAAGGCACAGGGCTTATTCTGTTGGATGAGGTGAGGTGCGAGGGGGGAGAGACCTCCTTGCTGGAGTGCAGCCATGCAGAGTGGGGACGACACGACTGCTCTCACGGTGAAGATGTGGCCGTACGCTGTGAGAGATCAGGAATTGCCAATGACATTACTGTAGTTCCTCCAGTCTCAGGTAACCTTCAGGAGTTCTTTAAATATTCCTTCCTTCTACAGGTTATTGGATTTCATTTACTGTTTATCATTTTCTGGTAGATAAAACACTGTTGAACACTATTATATCAAAAACCTGTAAAAATTGTGGGACATGAGCGAACAACTAGAACATGAGCGATACTTATTCGTATCATCTGTGAAGCCCTAATATGCCTTAAACAGGGTATATACAGGCTTTATAAACATCAGTGAGGAAGTTGATTCAGCACCTGCTATGAATTACTCAATAACTACAGTAACACTAATAATAGCTGAGTCAAGTGTTGAACTTCCTGTGCACTTGTTTTCAATTCTAGAACTGGTATTACCATACTGTCATGTCTGTGAGGAAGAAGCTTGCACAGGCATCTATATACTTTCTCACTAACCGGCACAACCAACCAGACAATACACTTCTTACTAGACAACAAATGACTAAAATAATAGAACAAAATATATTATCATCACAGGATTGGAAAGGTGCTGGGTCTGTCAGGTATAACAATTTGCTTGACTAAGGTGTGGTGACCTCAAAACACATCAGATTTGGAAAGGTCTGAAAAATCAAACAAAAAACAATAAAAAAAGAATTTAAAGGTACTTCCACATCTGGAAAAAATTAAACTGGTGGCTCAGGTGGCTAAAGCTCTAGGTTGTTGCTTAGGGGATCTGCATCTGATGTAAAACCTGCGCCAACTAGTGTGCGGATCAGAAGGTCCGCCGTGGCAACCCCTTGACGGGAACAGCCAAAAGGATGTTTTTTTCGCATCTGGGAAAAGTATGACAATTAAAAAAAAAAAAAGAAAAAAGAAAAAGTTAAATATTTATATCCTGTTCTAAGAATAAGACTAAATACACCTAACGTTCTGGAGGTTTTAGAATATATAATTTTTATGCAGTAATGCATACTATTACTGTTTCTTTTTTTAAATAAAGGGTGTGATTTAAATATTTTAAATGACCTTTAAAGCCAAGGAAGAGGCATGTCCTCTGCCATGATTCACCTGACAGCTCATCAAGGAATTCGTTCACATGCATTAGAGCAAGAAATAATAGACACACAGGACTCGGAAATCTTCTATTGAAGAATGACTAGTCTAGTTTGCACATCCTGTGTTTGCAGGTCCCCTGGTGAGGCTGGTGGATGGAGAGAGCCGTAAGGAGGGTCGTGTGGAAGTCTTTATTAATGGCGAGTGGGGCAGTGTTTGTGATGATGGATGGAATGACATCAGTGCTGCGGTAGTGTGTAGGCAGCTGGGCTTTGTGTGAGTTGCTCACTCATTTCATATATTAGGGAAAAACTCTGTATTGATTATTTC
The DNA here is from genome assembly GCA_011419295.1 of Clarias macrocephalus. Classification (NCBI taxonomy): domain Eukaryota; kingdom Metazoa; phylum Chordata; class Actinopteri; order Siluriformes; family Clariidae; genus Clarias; species Clarias macrocephalus. Next base: position 37,288 of record JAAGKR010000269.1, read on the forward strand.
GCATTATAATGCACTTTGTGTATTTCAGATATCTGCTTGTATAACAGTGCTTAAGACTATTCGGTTAAGTGTATCCATCCTGTATTTTAACTGCTTAAACCTTCTATTTGATTCTTCAAACAGTGGAGTGTCTAGAGCGCGCTCCATGGCCTATTTCGGCGAGGGTCAGGGTCCAATCCACCTGGACAATGTGAGGTGTGTAGGTACAGAGTCATCTTTGGGAGAATGTTTAGCCGATGGGTCAGACAAACATAACTGCCGGCACAGTGAGGATGCAGGGGTCATCTGTGATTACGTGTCCCAGCTAGTATCCGACAGCACAACGGCAATCCAGTCGTGCGGCCTGAGGCCCAACACACAGCGCCGCAGGAGGAGGATCGTTGGAGGAGACAAGTCGCTTAGGTAACTCAGTTTCACGGCTTCAGCCAAATCATTTTACGATGAGAATAGGGGGTCGGATTAGTGAATTCTACCCATACCTTCCCCGTAACCTATTGAAATGGCTATTATCAGATCTGGTGATTTTAGTTAGTTAAACCTGAGTGTTTGTTCTGCAGAGGGGACTGGCCATGGCAGGTGTCTCTGTGGCTAAAATCTCAGTCCAAAAGGAACCATCCACTGTGTGGAGCCACTCTCATCAACTCCTGCTGGATCGTCACTGCGGCTCATTGCTTTAAAAGGTAATAGGGAGATATCCAATGGTATTGCATTCAAATAAATAAATAAATAAATAAATAAATAACATCATTGCTTTATTCTGTCTGCCTATAGCAACAAAGATTGGCTTTTTTTAGGGCCTTGCTCATGAAATGTCTTGAGATACACCATGAAGAATTTCTAAACAGGCTTAGTTTTAAGGCTTATTTCATTCTAAGTGGATTACTTACAGATTCTGTTTTTCTAACAATACATTTTTTTCCTTTCAGAAATCTAGGCTTAGTTCTGGAGACTGGAGTAATGTGTGAAATCAGGAACACTTTAATATTCATGACTTGTCCGTTATGTTTTCAGGGTGTCTGTTCATCTAGCTGAGATTATCAATAACGTGACATCTCAAGAATGAGTGGTTGGAATGTTTGTAGGGTTGCTGTGAAACTATCATTATAAGCAGCAGATGAATTCAGTTTTTGTACGCGTACAAGCATAGGCCAAACAGAATCTAGGTCACGGCAAGCTTAAATGTCTGCAATAGTTCTTCTTCAGCAGCTTTGTTCCTGTGTGTTACACAGATATGCCATTTATACAGTCATTTTTAGAAATTCAAGGCCCATTTTTGGCTGCCAGCATTTTTTCCAATGCTTCATCTGAGAGTCCATTCATCTATCCATCCGTGGTTGTTCCAGATTTTCTCTAGTAACAAATTTCATTGTATTACTACAATGACAACAGATCTTTATCTTTAGCATAATGTTTCGAGAACAAGTGGTTCGATTTTAGTCGGATTTCTATGGAATTCACTGCAACCTGGAAATGAGCTGATTAGAGTTTGGAATTACAGCCAAGCAAGACAAAGGTCACAACAAGGTCAAATGTCTGAAATAGTTTTCCTTATGTATGAATTAATTTTAGGGGTCATTTTTAGGGGTACTTCTGGCATACAACAACAAGACTGGACTTGGTGGCACAGGCATTCTAATAATGTGGCAATATGAGGCATGTAGGTGTTGCTGTGGTGCAGTTGGTACAGTAGCATTGCCATCTCACGTCTCCAGCTCACGGTCCTGGATTACAGTTTGTAGAAGCTTGTAGTTAGACTGGTAGTCAGATATATCAACCCTACAGTGTGTGTGTGAATATGCCATGTTTGTGCGTGGAGCCCTACAAAGGACTGGCCTTCTATCCAGAGTGTATTCCTGCCTCAGTGTCTCCATGATAGACTCCGGATCCATTATGATCTTTGCTCAGGATAAATGGTTACTGAAAGTGACTGAGTGTATATGAGTGTTCAGTCACTGCTGAAATTCGTTATGAATCATTTTGTCATATGTATAAAACATGGTCAACATCAGACTTAGTATTCCTTAGGACACAATTCTGTAAATATGTTTGAATGAGAAACTGGGGACATTACATAGGAAATTCTATCATGACGTATAGTGCTGAGATTATAATTGGTTCTGAAAATGGAATAGGATTTTAAAAACCCACACTTTGTGCCACTTCCTCAGGTTTGGCTCCGATCCCTCACGATATGTCTTGAGGTTGGGAGACTTCCACACAGAGGAAAGGGACGACTTTGAGCGTACACTGTCCCCTGAGCGCATCGTCATACACAAGAAGTACCTCAGCCAGGGCTGGGAGTACGACATTGCCTTGGTGAGGCTGAAGGGCACAGATGGGAACTGTGTATCATACAACCCACACACTAATGCCGCCTGCCTTCCTGCTCATGGTGACAGGAAAACAAAGAGACCTGCTGCGTGTGTCATCACTGGCTGGGGAGTTACAGGTATGTCAGCTCCTGACTTGATTTTTTTTTTTATTATTCTTTGACTGCAATTCAAGTTATAAAAAAACCCATAAAGAGGGTAACCTGTTTTCTTTTGTTGTTTCTCTCCAAGACTCTGAGTACTCACGTACGTTAATGCAGGCCTGGCTTCCCTTGCTGCCATCCTGGAAGTGCAAAAAACGTTACGGCAGCCGCTTCACTGGCCGCATGCTGTGTGCTGGCAGCTTGTCAAAGCATCGTCGTGTGGACAGTTGCCAGGGTGACAGCGGTGGCCCGCTGGTGTGCCAGGGTGAAGGCGGGCGCTGGACACTAACTGGGATCATTTCCTGGGGTCATGGCTGTGGGAACCCCAGTTATCCTGGAGTATACACGCGAGTCAGCAGGTTCCTTAAGTGGATTGAAAAGGTCACCCTGGGTACTGCTTAACTCTGAGGATATAATATTACTAAGACACATTTGTTTAAGTATAGCGTGCATAGAATATGAGATACCTGTCAGAGGAGGGAGATCCTGCATCATTGTCAGGACTTCAAACCGGGCTTCGTCGTTCAGCATCTCACCTCATGTTTTTTTTTTTTTCTTTGACTTGAAGAGATATGTGGAAAGTGTGTGTTTGACCTACTTGATTGAGGTAAAGTATATAGTATGTGGACACCTGACACTCACACACATACTGTATATAAGTCTTCTATAAACAGTTGGGGAAACACAATTGTCTTGAATGCTAGAAAAATGTGGATTTACCTTTCATGGAACTAAGGGCCAAACAGGGTCCAGCATGAATATGCCCCTGTAAAAAAAGCAAGCTCCAGTAAGACACACTTTGCTAAGATTGGTCCCTAAAAACCAAGTGGCCTTCACATGGCCCTGTTCGCAAACCCACTGAACACATCTTACGCTGACCTGGTACCAGACATCCTGACCTTTTCATCAGTAATGCTCTTGCGGGGACCAATGTCTTTGATGATGCTCTGTGAGAATTGTAGTGTTGTGGTCAGGTGTCCACAAACTTTTGACCACATAGTGAACCTTTCTCAGACACGAGCTAGTATGTCTTTAGAACCATATTGCACTAAACTGCATGCCATTACTGCAGGTCTTTTTTTTTTTTACATTTTAGTATTTTTTATGCATGTCAACTCACCACATCTTCAGCACATAATTATTGCAACAGACAAGAATTTCCACACATTTCACTGTACTGTAGAAAGTGTTGTAATTCTCATTTGGCATTAAATGCTAGAATGAATTGACATTCCAGGTGGGCGTACACAGTGAGAGCCTGGTATAAATTTTTGTACATACTCATGTCGATGTTTTATCACTCGTTGCAAAATGACGCATACAATCATGTTTAAAATTTAGCCCCCACCCCCACCCCCAACACAGCTCATCTTTTAATCCTATTTTTATTTTTTGTGTAAAAACATAATAAAAACCATCTGATCGTAGCTAATCTCAGTATTATTCAAATACAAGATTTTTTCATGCAGTATGCAGCACCCTCATGATTCAATAGCTTGTAGATCGAAGTTTAGCAGCAGTAACTTGTAGTAATCAGGAAGTAATCATTTCCTGTATGACGTTATCTGTCTCTCATATTGTTTTAGAGGAATTTTGTCCCATTCTTCTCTACAACATTAACCCAGTTTTTGGGTATTCACTTATGCACAGCTTTGTTAAAGACCCTCCACAGCACCTCAGTTGGGTTGAGGTCTGGACTTTGACTGGGCGTTTGATGATTCTTTCATTTTTCAGCGATTCTGATGTGATTTACTGTTGTACCGTACTTCACATCATTGTCCGGTCGAATGACCCAATTTTGACCAAGCTTTAGATGTCAGACAGATGGCTACACATTTGCCTCTAGAATACTCTGGTATACAGTGGCGTTCATGCTCAACTCAATGACTGCAAGGTGCCCAGGTCCTGTGGCTGTGAATGCAAGCCCAAATCATCACCCCTCCCCCGCCAGTGGCTCTGAGGTGTGACCCTTCCAAACAAACCATACTTGTTCAATCTTCTTCTAATTGTGCTGTCATTGACTTTAACATTTAACATGCTCAGTGAGGCCGGTAAGGTCTGAGATACAGCTTGGGTGCTTTTTCAAGATCATTGGTTATGTCTTTCCCTCTTGGTATTACGTTAACACATACCTCAATGCGGAAGACCAACAAACTGCCAAAACCTCTGCTTGTATAGAGGTCTGTACACTTGCCGATGATCAATAAATCACGGACTGATGATTAGCAACATCTGGCTGCTACTTACCCTCTTAAACCTGTGAAAGCAGTAAGGGGTACTTAGTACCATGTAGGCTACTTGCCTTTGTCTGAGTTTGTATTTGCATAATACTGAGACCCACTATGGTCAGTTTATTTTTTATAATATTTTTACACACACACACACACACACACACACACACACACACACACACACACACACACACAATACAACAATATAGGATTAAAAGGGGGGGGGGCGCACAACCTTTTACAAACTGTAATTGTGTCTCTGATTGTGGAATCCAGGTGAATGAAGTCAATGAACAAAAAGTATATGTGCAATTTTAAAAAGTATATACAATGTTGCTTAATGGTGCAGAATCATATCAGATCAACTTGTGAATGTTTACTTAGTAAGTTTAATATACTGTATACAGTAACATGTAGCAAGAAGTTTTAAAATGTTCTAAAAAGAACAGAAATAAACAATTTAGAATTTTGTTGAAAAATGCAACCAGAAACATAATCCTCATTAGTCCAGACCGATTAATCTGATTGGATGAGCAGCATTCCACAAGTTAAAAAAGAAAAGAAAAGAAAAGAAAAGCACTGGGACATTCAACAATATGTATCACTCGACGTCCTAGTTGTTCTAATAATCATTAATTACAATAAATGTCAGTCACCAGCATGGGTGAAAGTAGGTCGGTACGGTCCGCAGTACTAGAAAGAGGGGAGAGCTCTGGCAAAACCCACAGTCACGGAAGCCCTTTCAGCAAGAAAACACACCTGCTTAACATTATATTAGTCTCCTTATTAACTCCTTCTAAATCATCCTTGTTGTTTTGTTCATGGCTAATGTGAGCTGCAAAGCTAACTAGCTTCTAACACAAGGCTGAATCCCAAATCCCTCTCTATCCTCTGATCAAGGGAACTACTTGTGTGTGAAACAAGGGAGTGTACACCCGTGTGCTAGCTTTCCATACAAAACAAAATCATAATCGGTTGACAAAAAATGGTGTTTGTGAAATGGTTATATAAGGCAGTATCACACTCATATTTGTGCTGTTATATCATCATGGCTGTGATATCTTCGTTACTCTGGCTGCCCCCTCGTGCCTAAGCGGCAGCAAAGTACTGATATTCAGTACAACAGTACGACCGTGAGTGTGGCATTTAAATATCTGCTTTATATATATAAACATCATTTCTTTTGTTAAAAAGGCTCATTATTTATGACTTGTGTCTGATCTCACGAAGTTTCTATAGATTTACATGTGGTATGCAGAAAAGGCTATAATGTTACATGACATTATACTGTACATGCACAGAGAAACAAGATAACATTTATGCATTAAGATTAAAGCATGCATTAGATCTGGGCTATTCAAATCCAGGCCTGGCAGGCCAGTGTCCGGCACAATTTGGAGATTTTTCTGCTCAAACTTGACTGATTCAATTAATCTAATAATTGCCAGGTTCAGTAGGCTGAGTTACAAACTGTGCTGGACAATGTCTCTTCAGGATTGGATTTGAACAGCCCCGCATTAGAGAAATAACCAAGCCTGTTTATTGTTGCTTTTTACTTATACCACTTATAGCACATCTACAATGTATAACACTGTATTTGAACTTTTTACTAATAATAACCTCTGGTAAATTAAATCGAGATGTTGCATAGCTAGATGGAGAGCAGTAAACTGTACAACACCATATGTGTGTGGACATGTGCTTAATACAAGCTCAGTTGCCAAGTCTAATGGCGTTTGAACGTCGACATGTTCTTTATATTAGACGAAAAAATACAGCTCATATAGGAAGATAGTGTCAGTCCACGTGCCATGAGGCACATCCCGCAACAAATACTCCACACCCTGGAGATACATCCGGCATTCCAGCTGCAGTTTCTTACGAGGTCGGGTCTCCAGACTGTATACAGCTTATATAAAAGAAACAAAATTAATTATCTATTTGATTTAGGAACTTCATGTTGGAGCTGAAATACATGAATGGAAATGTTAAAATATTGTTTTCCGCTCAGCAATTTCTGAGCCGTTCATACTATTGCACCGTAATTGTGCTACAATCTGTACTGTATTATCAGTCTTTTTTGCAATGCAAATTATTTCTGCTGCCAAATGATGATTTTGAACTGTTATTTATTATACTGTATAACCGTCTGTCACGCACCATGATGTTACACAAACAGCAGACATATAAAGCATATTATCTGTGGAACTGTTACTTGGTTGGTGTATTATGTTGGAAATACACTGAGATGTGATTATTATTTTCTTTTCTTTTTTTAAAAAGGCTAATCAATAGTAACAAACCAAGTATAATTTTGGCTGTGCAAATAAAAAAAATCCATCAAATATTTGTTGCCAATCTGTACCATATTCTATCACTGTACATAGAAGAAATTATTGGACATATCCTAGGGAATTGTGTTATATGAAATAAAATGTGTACACATGGGTGATTGTTGATAATATGGGGAGTTTTTACTGTTCTCTTTAAAGTTACTGCGACAAAAAAAAAAAAATCTATTAGGACACCCTAACTTATAATAATGAGTCCATTCAGGGAATAACCCATGCAGTTAGATCCACTCATTTTTTGTGTACGTAAGACAAGTGAGACAAGCCTTTTTGCATGAGAAATGGCAATAGAGCTGGGAACTACATTGCGCATTCTTAGTGTGGCAACTGTTTCAAAGAAAGAAAGAAAAATCACCACTAAAGTTCAACAGGTTAATTTATTTATTCATTTGTATATTTACTTATTTATTTATTTTATCAACACATTTTCCATACCACTTTATCCTGTACTGTCAGAGGGTTGTCTGGAGCCTATCCCAGGAGACAGGTGGGGTACAGCCTGGGTGCCAACCCATCACAGGACACACACAATTTGGGAATCACAGGTAACCTGTGCCTTTGGACAGAAGAAAATTGAAATACATGAAAGAAACCCAGCAAAACTTAGATTTTTTAATTTTTAATTTAAGTTAACAAAGACCCAGGCCGGGAATTGAACCCTCGACTCTGGAAGAGCAGGGTTTTTTTTTTTTTTTTAATTAGGTATACATATATTAAACATGAACAAGGACACATTCACACATTTATAATAAAATACTTCTTTTACATTAAAAGCATTCTAAATTGCAGATATAAAAATTTATGGAATTAAAAAGTATTCACATTGCTGCATGAATGTTTCAAAGCTATTTTGTCTTAAATTTTGGAACAGTAATAGTTTTAGTTTGTTTTCATTTTGCATGTTTAAAAATAACAATGATGTAAGTTAAGTGAGTTACTATGAGTTTAAGCTAACTCAAAGAACTCATCATGTTGGCTAAAAATATTCCAGCTTAAAAATTCTGACTCATGATCAGTCTCATGGTTCATGAGATTTAGGTTAAATGCATTACCATTAAGTTAATAAAGGATCCTCACATGTTTACTAGTACTGGAGTTTTTATACTACACCTCTCAGGCCAATTTGGGGCTTCTGCATTATGATTTCTACATATTTGCTCCCACATCTCCCAACTCCCAATAATTTGCTATTTGTGTGTGTGTGTGTGTGTGTGTGTGTGTGTGTGTGTGTGTGAGAGAGAGAGAGAGAGAGAGAGAGAGAGAGAGATTTCCTCAAGAGCAAACATATAAATTTTTTTAGAGCTCTAACATTACATTTCAGTCTGCTTAGAGAAACAAGAAACAATTAAAGGTCTAGCTAATGGTTTATTGTCAATTATACTTGATGGTGTGACAAATTACACTATTATGTACTAGGTGGCAGTATAGTTCACATAACATTAGTAGTCTGAAACGCTCTAGTTCAGGTGGCTGATGTATGGGAGACAGAAACTGAATATGTTACATGATTGAAAGCACAGGTTCTGATTTAATGTTAATCTGCTTTCGCAGTGCTGATGCACTGTTACGTTACGTTGGCAAATAGTGGTTTATGATTTTTAAATCTGTGATCGACTATTATACTTAACAATAGACCACAATAAAATTGTTGGATACTTTTGTAGGCAGCATACTTTTTGTTTTCTTTTAAAGAAAAAGGTGCTGCAAAACTTGTTAATTAGAAGTAATACTAATATTGGTTCATCATCATCATCATCATCTATACCGCTTAATTCTGTATTCAGGGTCATGGGGGGCCTGGAGCCTATCCCAGGAGACTTAGGGCACATGGCAGGGTACACCCTGGACAGGGTGCCATAATATTGGTTCATATATGTCAAAATATATTTAAAATATATTACTCACTCACTCATTCTCTATACCACAGGAGGCCTGAAACCTATCCCAGAGGACTCAAGGCACTATTCACTATATCCCCTGGACCAGGTGTCAGTCCATACAAGCACAGGCACACACACACGCTCTGCATGTGTTAGGACTGTGGGAGGAAACCGGAGTACCCAGAGGAAACCCACTAAGGACGCAGAGAACATGCAAACTCCATACACGCAGGCCTGAGGCGTGAATAAAACCCTCGACTCTGGAGGTGTGAGACCACGGTGCTAAGCACTACACCACCATGCTGATTTAAAATAGATTTTTTAAAAATTTATATTAAAATAATGATTACTAAGTTATTAATAGCAAAAGTTATTAATAGCAAGGCACTATGCATGTTGGTTTCTCATTAGGAGCTAAGTCCTAGGATCTGATCCTAGAATCATCAATGTGTGAAACCATTCATAACAGGACCACCAGCTGCTTTAAAGACACTAATCCGAATTATATAAAGAGGCAAGATTGGGGCTAAATTCTTTCTAGCCCAGACTATAGACATGTGCATGTCACCCTATATCGCTAAATATTGTGGACTCCCAACTCTATCACTCATACATGTTTTTTAACCATGCATTATTTGCTGTTAAAATAAACTCCACTTTTCTGGAAAGGATTTCTACCAGATTTTTGAGTGTGTCTCTAGGGATTTGTGCTCGTTCAGTCACATTAGTGAGATTAGGCATTGATGTTTAGAGAGAAGGCCTGGGGTGCAGTCGGTGTTCCATTTTATTCCAAAGGTCTTAAGAGGGGTTGAGGTCGGGGATTTGTCCACGCAATTCGAGTTCTTCCACTTGAGAGAGAGCAAACCATGTTTCCATGGAACTCACTTTGTGTATTGTCATGCTGGAACGGGTTTGGGCTATTTAGTTCCAGTGAAGGGAAATATACAAAGAGTATACAAGAACATTCTATACAATTGCGGACTTCAGTTTGGGAGAAGAAGCACATAAGCTTATGATGGTCACAAACTTTTGGCCATCTAGTGTGTCAGTGACATGTCACACAATGCAACACCTCAACTAAAGCTGATCTGTATTTAGGTTGACTTTTTCGTTTGAAGGGAAAGTAAATGACACAAAAGGAACAAGGACATGATTTCGCAGCCCCAAAGCCTTCACTCACTATAATGCTTTATCCTGTATACAAAGCCCAGGGGGGTATGCAGACTTCCCAGGAGACTTAGGGCACAAGGCAGGGTACACCAGGACAGGGTGCCAATCCTTCACAGGGCACACACACCTGAGGTGAGAACTGAACCTGGACTCTGGAGGTGCAAGGCGACAGTGCTAACCACTAAGCCACCCCGTTGGCGAGCTGCTCGTAGATATTGCACCTAATAGACCTCATAGATCAGTATGTACTCTTATGCATGGATGTGACTACACCTTTAACCGTGTTGTTGTAAACGGAGATCAGCTGACGGAGGAAACACACGCCCCGTGGTGAAGCTTCCACACCAGAGCGAGAGAAAGAGAGAGAGAGAGACGGATGACGGGAGAAGGGAAACAGGGGAACTCGATTCAGATAGGTGGTTTTTCGGATTTGGATCAATCAGAAGTCGTGGTGGAAACAGAATTTGGGAATTCCGAGCCGAGGACTGAGAAACCGGTGGGAGATCGCGGTGTCCTGCCGGTGTAGAAAGAATTATGAGAGGTCTGTGGGAGTGCAGACAAAAATACAGCTATTATAACTAGCTGTTTGTACCGGTGGACAAATGTCAAGCACGGCAGATTGGGTCGGCGTGGAGCTCCGGATTTGAGCGACAATCAGAAAAGAACTAAAACAAACAAACGGGAGTACACTCTCTGGTGTGGATCAGGGATTAAGTGTTTTTTTTTGGCATGGCTTGTCAATGTTAAAATCTAGCAGTGTTTGGTTATTAAATAATAAAAAAAAGATTTTAAAAATGACCAGCGTTGTTAGTTTCGCCTTGTCCCTGTATGTCTTTGTAGTGAAATCGGATTAGCTTCAAAACTATTTGCTAGCAGCGGGCAGAAAACTAGCCAAGCTAGCCGCTAGGTGTTAGCTAGGTCGCTACTAGCTTAGCTGTTCGGTTTTTTTTTTTTGTTTGGTTGGGTTTTTTGACTGAACTGTAAATTCACATACACGTATTCCTTTTTAAGTACATTAAAATGAAGAAGTCGTTTTAGGTTGTCGTGGTTTCTTCGACGATATGAACGCGTGTTGTTACATTAAGAGCGTGTTTAGTTTTTTTTTTACCGGTTCCTTGATGGTTAGCTTGTCTTTTAGCTAGCTAGGTTTGCTAGCCGGCATCAGAGTAGCTTTTGTGGAGCACACAGGCAGAGTGGCTCAGCTGGTTCAGGGGGGTAAGAAGAGGGGAAAGAAAGGGGGTCGTGGTGAAAGAGGGGAAGTTTCTTAGCTGTATGAACAGTATGTTCGTGTCTGACCTGTTTCTCTAACTAATTATTTATTACAAGAATAGCCACTCAGTGTCATAATGGGAGAATAAAGCAATATATGGAGATTTTTTTTGTTTTGTTTTTTCATTGGACCAGTGTGTGCCTTGCAAAAAACAACTTCATCAAGGTTCAACAGAAAGAAGTTTGGGATCAACTCACATACAGGTCGAGTGTAAATATCTAGATTCACAGAAATGCCATTGCTCTTTCAGGAAGAGTAGAACGTGTTTTAATTTGTGCAACCTTGACTTACAGTTTAGTTCTTCGCCTTAGAGATCAATGTTTATTTATTCGTGTCTGCGTGGCTTTTGGATATATACAAGAATCATTATTAGAAGTGGAAACACATTCCGAAAAACATGGACTAACTTTCCATGACGATGCCTAAAAGATCAGATCTGACTGGTTGAAGTGAATGGAGGTAGTTTTAATGTGTCTGTTGTCACCGTAAACAGGCCTCGAGGAAAAGAAAGAAGTGTGCTTCGAGCTGAGAGACTTTTTTTGCAAGTTGCTCCTTGCTGTGTTTTGATTCACTTTGGGCCCCCTCCCCCAAGCTACAAGTTGCCCCAGTGGAAGTGCTCTTCTTCGCCCATGCACTCAGCCCTGCACTCTGTGTGTCAGCTGTGCGAGCTGAGCTGTCCTGTCTGAGCTGCAACTGAATCAAAGGCTTCAGCTTTTTTTTTTTCACCACCAGCCAATGTGATGGAACTGATGTTTGCAGAGTGGGAAGACGGAGAGAGGTTCTCCTTCGAGGATTCGGACCGCTTCGAGGAGGATTCCCTTTGCTCCTTTATCTCAGAGGCAGAAAGCCTGTGTCAGAACTGGAGAGGATGGAGAAAACAGTCCGCTGGTCCAAACTCACCTACTGTTAAGATTAAAGGTAATAGAGTTCACCCTGCTGTGTTATGAAACACTCCATGTATGAGCAGACATTGTCGTTGAAATGCGATCCCTGTCACTCCCCTGTGCCCTTGCTATTACCTCTGACCTTAGAAGATATTTTCAGAATTGCCTGACAACCCTGTCACCTAATAAGTGATCCTTTTAAAGTTAACAGCACCACAAATGTAGATATAGTTCATGGCTTCTCAAACTGGGAACCAGGGATTCCCAGGGATTGAGTGTTTTTTAGTGTTGATCATGTTAAACCAGGTGGTTGGGAAGTTAAGGCTGTTATATTTAAGTTACTTCAGTTGAATGTATTGAATTGAACACAGTTCTATCAAATACTATCTCACCAGCACTGAAAAAATATAAATTAAATGTGCTGTTAATATTATCATGCTTTGAATCTTTCTTTTAACACAGCTGGTTTGGTTTAAGTGGGTGGAGAGGAGTAAACAGCCCATGACATTAAAATTATCTTTCACATTTATTTTAATAGTTGGGCTGTACCTATAGCATATTATCTGTGTTGAAATCTTAAAGGGGACTGTAAATTTGTTTTAAGATGACCTTGGTTACAAAATGTTTGATAGCCCCAGATTACGAGATTAAAAATAATGTAGAGACATCGCAGAGCGGTTTTTGTAGGATGCTTTGAAACGTGTATAATGTAATATTCACATGGCCTCTATGAAAAGTTGACTAGAAATTAGAGCTTATCAAGATTACCAAGACAGAGCACAGTGTGTGTTCCTCAGGGGTTGTGTAGCTCAACTAATGAACAACCCTCCCTGTTTCACTAAAATTCTTAATTTTGTTTCATTGTTTTTATTGCAAGTAAAGTAGCTGTGTAGTGTATGAATGACTTGTTAGTTACCCAGATTCACAAGGTTAGTTGCATTATTACTGAAGGTTCCCGGTGTGAAAAATACTCGGGCTTCTCAAAACCCTGACGTAGTAAAGTGTATGAGCAGAGGAACTGAACATAGCATCTTTATGGTTGTGAAAGCAATACTCAGCATGCTCGAACTTTTGTAATTGAAGGTGTGAGAGTAATATTTATTAAGTAAGTCAGTCAGGGCCTTTTTTTTTCTAGACACAGGCCGTATGGTGTTTGGATTGAAGGAGCAGTGGGGGTTGGGTGTAGTAGAGCAGAGGGAAGGCTGTAAAAAGAGCTTTGTCTTGTGCAGGTCACTGCCTCAGAGTGGGGTATTGTGGTTAAGCAATAAACCCACTATTTAATAATTCTGTATAATGCTGCTGAGCTCGTACAGCTTACTCGCTTTGCTGGCAAATCCCGTCTTTTTTGGTTTAAGAATTAAAGTTAGAGGTATTTTAGATGCTCAAAGCTCTTCTTGGTCCAGCTACTGAAGCAGTTTACTCACTTGGACATTATTTTGTTTAGACCTGTGGGTGCTGACTGTCCTTGTTTTATTTATCAGCTTGACTACGGGAGGTTGCTGAGTAGGACCCTATCAGACGTTTGTATATATAAGACAAAGCCACAGATGTTTACTAGTCTTCTGTTCGCTGACTTAGTCAGCTTATGACTGTCTATGAGTGGTCTGGCGTAACTGAGTCAACGTTCATTCACGTACACTCACTCTCTTTAGCTGTCTTACAAGTTTGATTTTACAACATTGTGTTCCTTCTTTTTAGAAATATTAATTTTCCCCTTTTATCTGAGGAAAATTACGCATTAAACATTGTATGACAGGGATGGGACTTTGGCCAAGACATAAATCTTATGCCACATGTCACAACTTAAAAAAAAGAAAAGAAAATGCTACCCCCCCAGATATCAAACTTGGTTGTGAACTGGGTTTTGTTTTCAGACAGAAATTTTAAATTCAAAAACCTTTTGTTTTGAGACATTAATCAAAGTCAAATCTTTTCTTGTTTTTGGACATGACCTCACAGATGATGATTGCCTGAAGTTTTGTTAATTAACATTAGCATCATAAATCCCATTTCGTTTGTTTTGCTCACTATTTAAACTGTCTACTTCACTGATTTACATTAAAAGAGCCATGTTGACGTAGCAAGTAACTTCACCACCTCACAGCTCCAGGACTTCATTCCTCATCTCGGGTTTCTGTCTGGCTGAAGTTTTGCATTTTTCTTCTCTGTTCTCTGGTTTATCCAGTTTCCTCTATGAGTTGGCGATCCTTTATTGCCTTTAGTGCGAATCGGTAAGAACAAGTGTGAATGTCTTCACAAGGGGAAAATTCAGATTTGCAATCTAACATTTTGTCCGTTTCAAATTAATCTTCAAAAACCTTATACACTGTTCATATTTAATTTAATGGGGAGAAAAAATGGAGACAAAATGACACTCACCCCAAGCCCTCGAGATAAACAGTTCTTAGTTCTGGACATGCAATGTTTTGGCACCGGAACCGAATCATTTTGGCTTCAAACTAAAGGGTTAAAAGGTCAATTAACCTTTTCAGGATTAAAAAAAGACTGTTATTGAGAATTCGCATTAAATTAATAATAATTGTCAAAGACCAAAATCATGTTAAACCATAGCCTTTTGTCAGGGTTCCTCTGCATACATCATCAGAGTAGGCAAGCACTAACAAAGACTATCTTCTCAGCCTGGAGCCTGTGGGTCAGTGTGGGTCATTTAGGCTGGAGTATTTAAGGGCAGTGGTTAGAGTTGCAGAAAAATGATACATGTATGCCTTGCATATTAATAAGTCACTGGATCCAGCATCTACACTGCGCTGCCAGGTTGCTCAGGCCTCATTTTGTACAGAAATGGGAATTCCTTTTCAATTGGGCAGCCAGAGTCTGTTTGTATTTTATTTCTTCTAAAAAGTAAGCCTACGTAAATTTGGTTGTTTCAACATTCATAAAATCTGACAAATATGGAAATAATCTTTCATCCAAGTCGTGGAGCCCTGCCTTTACCCATGCCATGTGGGAATGCGTTCACCCATCTGTTTTGCCATATTGCAGATGCAGGGAGTAGCGCTACATTAGTAGCATTCCATATTGAGCAGCGCGTATTGCTGGCAATGTGCTCTGTCTTTTTCTAACCACTGGTACACGTTTTAGACATGAAATCCTGTCACCGGCTTGTTCCAGCATTACAACACAGTCGCTGCGTTTAAGTCTGATCAGCCTGTTGATTCTCAACGCTACTTGCACTTTAGGAATGGGCAACGGAGGAAAGGTTGCGTAGAGATTTGGTTCTTTATATCTGTTGTCTGAACACTAAACGTCTGCTTGTCAATAAGACAAAATAATCAGCAGTTTTGCACTGCTGTAAGGCTGTTTGTGGCTTCCTCAGTGCTGAATCTCCTTCTGTGCAACAGTGACTTAAGAAAATTGACTGCAGATGAGCAATACTCCGCTTCAGTGTGGAGTTGTGTGATGCAGCATTGTCTTAGCAACTGTTATGTCAGCTCTAGCTCAAAAGTAAACCATGGTAATGGATTAAATCTTTTTACGATTGTTCGTCATAACAGACCCCATGATGTTAATGCATGTTCTCCTAATGTATGAAACCAAGCAGTTTAGCTCATTATTTCACATGGTTTTAATCACAAGTGGAACGCTTCTCCACACCACCAATACATCTTTTCTAAATTTTCCATTTGACCAATTATTAATTTTTTTGCGTAGTTATTAGTTAGACAGACAATTATATAAGTTAGTGGCTGACGTGGTTTGGACTAGTGTTTAGTATGTAAGTGATGTTTTGGATCGGCAAGACTCATAAATGCCTGTTGTTAAATAATGTTTTGACAGGGAATCATGTGAAACAGCACTATTGCAAAGGCAAATTTAATGTTTTTTAAATTTGAAAACAAAATCGTAGAGGCAAGCATAACGACAACAACAATGGCGGACTTAAACATGGCTTTGCGAGTCTACTTTGCGATCAACCCATTATTACTAGAAAGCATTTGTGCCGCCCATAGCATTTTGAGTCAATTTACGCTACTTTTCTGGTAGATACGACTCTACACTACTTGTCACTACGCTCAGGTTTAAAGATGGTGGTTACAAACTTTTAGTTGGTCATGCAAATCTCACCCCCCATAAGCAGTTCTTTGTTCTAGTAGAGAAACTTTTGGTGCCACAATGAAAGTTTTTTTTTTTTTTTTCTGTCTGGGGGCCAGTGTTTTGGCTGTCCGAAAACAAAGAACTGGTTCGAAATTGGGCACTGGCTCCGAAATTGCTCTGGAACTGCTTCTAAAGAGTTACGGAGAGGAAACTACACAACCCTTTGCCTGTGTGTGCTCATATACACCCATGATTGGCTAGTGTTATTATGATTGATCTAGGAGTCTATGCCTACCTCCCCCTGAGATCATAATGTTGTTCTCTTTGAGTCCGGCTGTGGGCGACTGTGGCATCATCAGGATTCAAACTCCTGTTTTCAGGATGATCGAAAAAATGCTTTCCGTTTTGCCATTTGAGATCTCATAAACAAATTTATTATTATTATTATTATTTTTTACTCCTTCACTGTTTTACTGCTCATGAAGGATGTTTAATCATCTGTGTTGTCCCAGGATTTATAGCTGTTTCAAGTTTATATTTAGCTCAAAGGGTCCTTTAAAGATGTATATATTCAGTTGTGTTTTGTGTTTTTATTGTTATTTTAGTACTAAACCTCATCAGGATTGTCCATGTCGGGACTTATTTGCAGCTGTCCTCGCCACGCTCGCTTTATAAACCTTTGTGTGCAGTGCATCTCTAAGGGAGAATAGATGGCCCTGTGACTTGCGCCTCACTTCTAAGGCTTGAACTATTCTCCACCTTTCATTTGTCTGAACTGCAGCCATCATCTGTGTCTGCATTGTTTTGACAGCTTGCCTGATTCCACATATGTTCGGCCGTGACGCATGTGCTTAAAGTGTGTGGGTAAAGTGAGAGCAGCTGTTTTATTTTAGTCATAGAGCCAGTGTGGTTTCTGTCCTCAGATGAGGTTATTTGGTCATTTATTTGTCCTGGATGTATAGTTGCTTGTGTATTACTACAGTGAGAGAATCATTTTTGAGAGTGTGGTGAAGAATTCATGTGATTAACAAAACTGTTTACTTTCCTTGAGGAAAATGGCAAGGACTGCTAGATGATTTTCTCCAACTACACTATGGATTACTTAACGCTTGTACTGTTATAGGATAAAGCTATTTAACTTTGAGATCTCAGATTCTTGTTCTTCTTTCAGATGGACAGGTCATCCCTCTGGTAGAGCTGTCAGCTAAGCAAGTGGCGTTCCATATCCCGTTTGAGGTGGTCGAAAAAGTTTATCCTCCTGTTCCTGAGCAACTTCAGCTGCGCATTGCTTACTGGAGCTTTCCGGAAAATGAGGAGGATATCAGGTAAGAGTAACACCCACAGGTCTCAAGGTTTTAAAAAAAAATATATTATTATTTTTAAATGCCAAACACATTTTGGTAAAGTCTGTTTTTTTTGCCATTTGTTCAAGTCATTTATTTTTTGTACAGTGTCAGTGTGAGACTGAGATGTTAAATATTCAGGGTTTATATTTTGCACATTTATTTATATTATTGAATAAGTGCTTATTTGTTGTAACTAATTTATTTCACACTGTGTACACAGCAGGCTTTGTGCTTCATCACTATGTAGATAAGCCCTAATTTCAACATTACAGAGCTTTAAAATAACTTTAGATTAGATCCCTTTTTCCACCACAAGATGCAAAATGTAATCCAGCTGGTAAACCCACCCAATTTGGCTCACAGATTTATAGCATCATTCTATAGATTGGTTGGTTCAGTTTGCATTCTACATCCTTTGTCGTCAGTATGTCGTACTCGTGAGCATGCCTATTCAGTGTTCCATGCAGTTCAGACTTGTTCTTGGTTGAAAGCGATTCATAAAAATAACTGGGGTCAACCTAGTACAATTTCTGGGTTGAGTTTTATGGGCTGACTGCATACAGACATGATCCTGGCCACTTAAATTTTGTGAAAATTTATGGAAAAGGGTGCATGTCTGAAAAGGGCTTAAGTCACATAATTGGCTGCAGGTATTTGCTTACACATGCATGACTTTCTGTGCATCATGGTTGTGGCTTTTAAAAAGCATCCTCATTTTAAACAGCACCAGTAATAAATCTCTCTAATTTGGCTTTCCCTATGTATTTTCCTTAGATCACTATATGCCTGCAGGTTTCTATATGTTTTGTTTATTGGTTTACTATTCCAACAACCACACAAATTAGGGTATGTTTAATGTAAATAAAATATTGATATGGGTTGCTGAATCGGTGTGTGTTTTAGCTATATGATGTGTAAATAAGGGACTAGTGGGTAGGGGCTTTCATGCATGCAGCTGAATCTGATTCATCACCATTAAAATCGTTCTGCATTTTGATAGTGATGTTAATGAAGCAGATACATTTTGAGAATCTTTGCGCATTTGTGTCCAAGAAACTTTGATTGCCTTTTTTTTGGTAACCTTTTAGCACAGAAGCAGCATATGTTTACGTTTAAGTTTAGTTTTAAAGCCACCTGTTTTGTACAAATCAACAACATTGATTACTATATACAGTATGTTGGACTGATTGGCCTTTTATTGCATTTCTTTCTTTTCTCATCTCCCTTCACTCTGCAGGTTGTATTCCTGCTTGGCCAATGGGAGCCCTGATGAGTTCCAGCGTGGAGAGCAGCTCTACCGGGTGAGAGCTGTGAAAGATCCCCTGCAGATAGGTGAGAAACTTCATAATTTACATACTGTAACACTAATAGCATTTAATACCAGAACAAACCGTAAAAGTCCTTGAAAGTGTTTTGCATTAGTGTATCTACTAGGGGTCTAATGGTAGGTATAGCCTTAACATACCGTTCAGTGCGTATTGCGAGATGAATGAATGTAGTCTAGCTTTATCTCCAATTTTTTTTCTGTCTTTTAATCTATTTATTTTGTTAGTTTAAATTAATAGACCAGGCAGCATGTCGCTCAGGACTTATCTTTCAGCAAAGGATTCAAATATAACTTCATTGACATGGAATTAGTACAGATTTAATAAGTCAGCTGAAAAAAAAAAGAATTTAAAATATAATTCAGTATTCTATTGTAAGTGATAATTTGCCTGTCAGAATGACAGCATTTTCCTGGGAATGACAGGGAACCTGGATGCCGCTATGTTTAGATTTTGCTAGCAGCAATGCTAGGTAGCTAACTCAGATGAATGACATTTTTTTTTCTCAAGCTACAAAATCACATTTTATATTTAACAAATGAATGGGTGTTCATGAAATCTAAAATTAATACTTGTGGATATACAATAACTCATTTAAAAATAGGAACTTTAACTTTATTTCTGATGCTATAACGTCACTCTGTAAACAGGGAAGGACTTTGGATTTTTGAATTGAAAAAATAAAACTGACTTTTTGCGGTGGCATTTTATTTCATGAAAGATGCACGCACTATTCATCTTGTCGAGAAAGAAAGGCTCAGAATGTTATGGGAAAATAGTAACAGTGCTATCACCAGTAGCAAATAATACAAGTCTTTTTTTTTTTTTAATGTCCTTTACTTATTACTTATTTAAAAAAAAAACTATGGTTTAGAATACTCTGTATGGCTAGGGCTGTTTTTATTCTTGCGCAACATAGCACCTAAATATAATTTTTTTTTTTTAATAAGAAAAAAGTATGCGCCTTTTTGTGCATTTTTTTTGTGTTAAGAAAATTATGGCCAGTTTTCCACTGGTCACAAGTTCAACTAATAATAAAACTAAAGTTTTTTTTTTTTTTTAACTTTGCTGTCCCAAAACTTATCACACTCATGTCACTTAAAAAAAAAAAAAAAGAAATCAGTCCTCACTCATCTAAACAGTGGTGCTGTTTCAGATTCAATGTTTCTGGCAGAGTTAAATGCAAGTGTGGTTGGTTTGAAAAGGGCTTGTGTAAATGAGTGTTATTGTTGGAGGTGGTGGGCTGCACAGCAGCAGAGACTCATCCTCATGCAGCTGGCTTGGTAAGGAGACGTGGTGGACAAAAGCTGACCTCTCTTTCTTACTCTCTCTTTCTAACACACACATTTTGGAGAGCCGAGAAGCTGAACGTTTCCATGTGTTCCTGATTGGGGATAGATTAGTGTGAATAAAATGTAAAAGAATATTGAAAGGATGAGTGTACACTTGATTCTATGACAACTAAAGAATAAAAAAAAGAAAGGCTTTGCTACTGTGCAACTGAAAATCAATTAAACACTCCAATTACACAATAGAAGTCATTCAGAATCTCAAGTTAGGCATGAACTGACGGATTGATTTGTAAAGTTTGTACTTTTTCCACATCTGAAAAAGAATATAGAAATGAATACAATATAAAAATAATATTGTTTGAAATATGTGTTTTAGAGAAGTGAAATAAAAACTGACTGAAAAGAACAGAATGGGATGTTAAAAGACTAATGTCCTGGTTAATGCAATAACGGGTGCAGAATCTCTTGGGTGCTATTAAATTGTCTGTTATTAGCTCATTACCCAAATGCTGCTGCCATATCACCTGGGATCAGCCCAAGGCAGAGTAAACTGCTCTCTTTGCATCTCATTCTTTTGAGCATAAAGCACATCTGAGTGCAGGACTAATCGTGCCAAAGAGAAGCATGATAGACTAAATCCTGTTAGCCATATGTTGTACTGTTGTATGAACTTGAGATTAAATTACTCTAGTTCCGTAAACAGCGCTGCCTTTTTGAGGCATGGACTTCACAAGACCTCTGAAGGCGTGCTGTGATCTCAGCACCATGATGTCATATAAGTTGAGAAGTGGGGACTCCATGGATCTGAGTTATTTGTCTGGCACATCTCAGAGATGCTCGATTAAAGTACGATCTCAGAAATACGGAGGCAAGTTCGACACCTCGAATTCATGTAATCTTCCTTAAACCGTTGCTAAACAGTTTTAGCAGTATGGCGGGCCGTGTTATCCTGGAGAAAGAGGCCAATGTAATTAGGAATGCTGTTGCCATGAACGTGCATCTGCAGCAATGTTGCCTTGTTCCTATAATGTATCCTAATGCTTTCCCAGGTAAGCCACAAACGCACGGGCACCGAGCCATCCCCGCGATGTAAAAGACAATGTGATTCATTAGACCAGGCCACTTTCTTCCATTGTTCCATGGTCCAGTTCTGATGCTCACATACAGTTGCAGGTGCTTGTGGTGGTGGACATGAGTCAACATGAACACTTTGACCTGTCAGTGCCTAAGCAGCCCTGTATGCATTAAACTGCGTTGCATTGTCTGTTCAGTCACTTTTTGTTTGTTTCTTTTTTATTTTATTTTATTTTATTTTTTAATCAAATTGTGTTACAGCAGCTCTTCTGTGGGGTCGGACCAAACAGGCTAGATTTAACTCCCCATGCGCATCAGTGAGCCTTGGGAGCCTGCGACCCTGTTGTTGGTTCTTTGGACCACTTTTGGTAGGTACTAACTACTGCACACTGGAATGCTAAAGAAGATAAGTCATTTTGGCAGAACAGTGGCCCAAACTACAGAGCATTTAATGTTTGAAGAAATGTCTACTCCAGAGACTGCAGATTTCTAACCATGTGCCAGGCCAAATCTTTTCTTATGGTTCATTCAGTCACATGCATTTATGTACATTTTATTTATATATAAGGTAACTGCTGCCTCCATTCATTCAGGGTAGTCTCTTATCCAGACATTCACAGATTTTTATTCTACTGTATACCCCAGATCTAGTTTATTAGAACACAACTAATCCTAAATTAGTATGAATAATTGTTGCCAGTTGTAGTCACACCCTCTCACTCTCGCATCTCTCGTGGGGAGGGGAAGGCCAATTTGGTTTAAAAATGAGGTTAAGCACTTTTTGATAGAAATGGATATGACATTTTGGAGCCCTCTTGCCCTGCTGCTGACCACATTAAGAAGGAAAGTGGGTCAGAAAGAGAAAGCATTTGGCAAACAGGTAGAGGAAAAGAGCATGAGAGTGCAGAGAATGCATTTGTTTGGAGTTAAAGTTGAAGGAGGCCTGTTGAATCTGGAACAGCAGCTCTGAGCTGAAACCAACCCCCCCCCTTTTTCTTTCTCTTAGCTCCTCTTAGCTGGCCAGAGGAAGCCTGGCTGCTCTCCAGTGGTAAAAGCATTTATCCATCCCCCACTGCTTAACATCCTTACATACACACACTCCCTGTCTCTCAACATCTTACTCAGTTTCTCTGTCTCTCTTTCTCTCTCTCCTTCTCCCTCTCTGTGCCTGACTGATTTTTCTTTTTTACTATGGTTGCTATGGTCATTATGGTGATGAAGTCAGCAAATTTCACACAAATGACAAATGTTTTCCTTTACTTAATTAGGCAAAGGTAGTAGTACAGGTTTGTTCTGTTCCTAAATATATTCTGTGGAATGCCAGCAATGCATACATTATCATAAACTTAAACATTGATTTGAGCATCGCTTCAGTTTTTCAGCTCGGCCAGCTTGGAATCGGCACATCGGCTGAGATAATGTCCCCCTTTTGGAAATGTTTAGATCTGAATGTTTTACAGATGTTTGATTCGTTGCTACACCCTTCTTTGTCTCATTCATGTACAGGGTTTCATCTCAGCGCCACTGTCCTCTCACCTCAAGCTGGCCAGTCAAAGGGTGCCTACAACGTGGCAGTCATGTTCGACCGTTGCCGTATCACTTCTTGCAGCTGCACCTGTGGAGCTGGGGCCAAATGGTGTGCTCACGTGGTGGCACTTTGCCTCTTCAGGATACACAATGTGAGTGCATTTCCTCTCAAGAGGTGTGGATAGACTTTCCACCCTAACCTGAGTGATCTAAGTCATAAGGGGCTGTCTTTCAGGACTCTGTAGACTAAGTAGTGATTTTCCTTTTTTTGTGGGGGACCAAGGTAAATGAGTGATTAGGAAAATGCTAGCTTATTTAGATTTTTAGATGGCAGAGGTTAGCAGAAGTCATCGGCAGTCACTCCTCCAAATTGGCATGTTAAAGTATCCCTGTACTTCAAAATGTGTATTTGTTTAGAAAAATGGTTTACTTTCCTGTTTATTGCCACAGTGCTACATTTATCATTTTGTACCGAAAACTTTCAAAGGTCTGATTAATGGGATGGTACATGAGTTAGAGTTTGTTCAGTTTAAAGACGGAGGTCAGCAATTTCAATGATCATATGATGGAAAACTGTTCATAAATAAGCCTGTCCTTTAATTTTCAGATTTGGTGGAAAGATAAAAGGGTTTAAATTCAGGGAATGCCATGGGATACAGTCCCAAAGAAAAATTATTACAAATCTGTTCTAATTTAATCCATGGTTAATATTTAAACACCACATTTCTTTATTCATTTTGGGATTTATTTTTTCCTTGCCAAACCAATTAGTACTGGAAGAAAGCATGTGAGCATTTCTGTTTAATCAAATCATGGTTAAATCCTGCCCAGCTGACTAGAAAACATTGAGACCATGTGGCCAAATCTAAATGAAATAATGGCCAAGGTCAATACAATGCTTTTATACTCGTCAAGTCCTGTTCCATCTATTTGATTAAATGGTGCAGTATGCCACAGGTAAGAACATAGCATAACCTGGTGGTACGTTGGGAATGTTGGAGTTGGAAAGGACGTATGGTTAGTTCCATTTGATATATTTATGAGTAATGATAGGTCATTGTTCTCTTTATGAGGGTAAAGGTGTTGCATATGAGACTTCGCATTACGTGAGAATGTACAGTAGGGCGTGGTCAAAACTCCTAGATACCCATTTTCTTAATTATAGATAGACATTTCCAAATATTACTACAAAAAAAATGTAAAGCAACATGAAAAAATGTTTGGTAATTTTTTTTATAACTTTCTAATAATACTGCACAAATATTAAATATTTTATAGTTTATAGTTTATTAATGTTTTCTTATATTTATTTTGAATGCAGAAAAGTTTACTTTGATCATATTTAATATTTTTCTTCTTTCAGACTTTTCAACAGTCCTGTCTTTCCGTCATTTAAATAAACATTATATATGAAACTGTTTTAAAATAAGGGGCATTTAATAATATAACAGTGTAACCTTAGCCATCAATTTGGTGCTAAAATCATTACTTCACTTGATTATAATAAACATATTTTTTTCTTCATGAGCTAGTGAGCAAATGTTCATATTCGTGTTTTGAGTCATTCAAGACTATTCCATTATTCTGACTCTTCTGAGCACTGTTACCTTTACGTTACTTTTGGCTGTTAATTGATTTAGCAGCTAGCCATGAAAGAGAAAAACAATGTTAGGAAACATTTTGTTGGTTATAAGGTATGGAGATATGTTTTATTTAATTACTGTTCAGCACCACACTGTGCTTGCCCCCATATCTGTATCTGTGTGGAGTTGATGTGGGTGTGAGAGTGCTGAGAGGCTTTTGATTAAAGTCTGAAGGCTCCCTGTGGAGCGTGGAGGGAGGAGCCAGGGATCTGCTCTGTCCTGATATCTCCATGTAGAAGGGTTCTGCTCAGCCCGATAGACCCAGCAGCCCAAGCCGTGGGTGGCTTTTAGCATTTGCGTGTTTGAGTGGGCAGCTTTTCTTCTGCATGCTTCAGCATGGGGAAATTACGAAGCTCTTAATCTGAATAAATTTTTTTTTCAAGCTTGCATGCTTTGTCTCTTAATGACTGATACACAGCATTCTTTAGATATTTGCCAGCGTCGATATGAAAAGAGGATCATTTGCAAATTGCAGAACTGTACCGGCATAGTGATTATGTTCACATCTGCAGGTGTGAGATGTACAGGAGTTATTTGAGACAATTTCTTACTTGTAGATTTGGTTACAGAATAATTTATGCACTTGTGTTATACTCCAGTTAATCATAATATTTTTCTATAATCGTTTCTGAGAGGAGTAAATAGTTATTTTAGTTAATGTGTTGGTACTGCATTCTGAGAACAGAGCTATGTAGATTTGCCAGCATGCTTTATTAGGCAATGTTCGACTGAATCTGTTGAGTAAGCTGTGAACTCCTTAACGGCTCACAGACCTGGAGGTGTGAAGGCCTTTTCTGTGGTGACCTGATGTGGGCTCAGTGTAGACAGTGAAACCCATTGTTCCATCTTCTTATAGCCTGAACCATTTTTACAATTTTTTATTTTATTTTTTTACAACATGTATGCTATGGATTAGTGAACTTTTTTTTTTCAATAGTATATGAATACTATATATTATATTTTAATAAATGAGTCAGAAATGCTGAATGTGTGTGAGGATGTTTGGACTATGCATCATAGCGTCTTTGAGTGGGCTTTGGGTGTTTTTTTCACACTTAGTAGTGCATCTATTAGTAGTCATGCATTTGCTTGTGTGTCTTAGTGGGCTGAGTTTTCTAAATTTCTGAAGTTATTTCATACGTCATTATAGGAAATGAAATGGCTTTTAATTCTTCTATTTAAAGAGCAATACTGGACCCACTAGACTCATATGGATTAAAATGTTAAAAGATAAATAAATAAATGAGAATCAGGCTTAAAATATTTAAAATATAGGACCCATAAAATATTTATGAATTAAAAAAGGTGTTAATATTATGTCATGTTTCAGTGCCATGGTTTGTGTTTGAGACACATGTATTCACTTATATTCTACATTACTGATAAATTATCCCGCTAATGACCTAGTGGTATGTTAAAAAAAAAAAAAAAAAAAAAAACAGACAAAAAAAAAAAACCCCACAAAACAAGCCCCTCTTAGCTGGAAGTGCCTTCGCATGCTGCATTTCAACAGTTTTGTGCATGTCAGTAAAATGTATATGCGGAGGAAGACAGTCAGGAAGTGGTATTCAACCCTGTAAAGACATGATCTATAGTGTCATACATGAGGACATCATGCACTCTAGCTTTAATCACCTTTAGTATTGGAATAGCAGTATATGTGCAAAACATGCTAGCTTACTCATTAACCATATATAAGTGGGCCCAAAAAAAAGGTCCCATGATGACATCAACAAAGGTGCAACTACTGACATATTTAGAGGAAACATACAGTAATGCTGACATAATTCAATTCGAGTTTCAAAAAGGGCAAAGATAATTGTTGAAGTGTGTGTATGTTTTTTGGACCCCTCTTATAACTTTAGTAATCGGTATACAGCTTTCTGATCAAGTGATGATGTACGGGGTGAACAACATGACAAATGTCAAGATACAGTACAGACCAAAAGTTTGGACACACCTTCTCATTCAAAGAGTTTTCTTTATTGTGTTCTTTATTGTATTATTTAGCCCAAACGCGTCTCTTCTGCTTGTTGCCTGTCCTTAGCAGTGGTTTCCTAGCAGATATTCTACCATGAAGGCCTGATTCACACAGTCTCCTCTTAACAGTTGTTCTAGAGATGTGTCTGCTGCTAGAACTGTGTGTGGCATTGACCTGCTCTCTGATCTGAGCTGCTGTTAACCTACGATTTCTGAGGCTGGTGACTCGGATGAACTTATCTTTCGCAGCAGAGGTGACTCTTGGTCTTCCTTTCCTGGGGCGGTCCGCAAGTGGGCCAGTTTCTTTGAAGCGCTTGATGGTTTTTGTGATTGCACTTGGGGACACTTTCAAAGTTTTCCCAATTTTTTGGACTGACTGACCTTCATTTCTTAAAGTAATGATGGCCACTCGTTTTTCTTTACTTAGAAACTCTTTGAATGAGAAGGTGTGTCCAAACTTTTGGTCTGCACTGTATGTATCACAGTGTAAATGTGTGCCAGCAAAACAGTAGTAGTGGTAATTAATGTATAGAAAAATGTATAGAAAAAACATGTATACAGAATAACTAATACAATTAACATGGGGAAAACATTAATTCAAAATTCTAACAAAATATGCTTATAGTAAGTTTGGATATGTAGAAGAAAAAAAAAAAGAAAAGTTATCATATTGCAGAAAAGTGTATTGACTGTTTGTTACATTATCAATATTGGCAATATCATCATATAGCCCAGCCTCTAAACTATTGCTAGACACTAGTGAACACAGATCAGCAAAATGTATACTCCATTTACTATAATTAATTAATTTTTCTCACTAGTGTTGCTTGGCTTGCACAGTGGTACATAGTTATTCAATAATAATTGCTTGTGCCAAGAATGTGGAGGGGAAAAACATAGACAAGTATCATTTTCACTTATTTTTATGGAAGGTTCTTAGCTATACTTCTCCAGCATGTTCTCAGTTTGCACAGTCAAAGCTAATTCTGGTTTAACCTTGTGCTGTGTGTCCTGACAGGCGTCTGCTGTGTGTTTGCGAGCCCCCGTCTCGGAGTCCCTGTCCAGACTGCAGAGGGACCAACTGCAGAAGTTTGCACAGTATCTTATTAGTGAGCTTCCACAGCAGGTAGAATTTAAATACATGTTTTTTTTTTGTTTCTTTGGAATGCTTTTTTTTTTTTTTTTTAATTGTTTTTACAATGGATCCTTTCAGCCCTAATCTATTTGTTGGCTTTCGATAATGTTCGTTGGAAGGTTTTTCTATGTTCAAGAACACTATCCAAAATGCAGGCTGTACCAATACACTAGCGGTATAAATACACCAGATGTATCACTCAATGGTGCTTCAAATTATACACTTAAGCTGATTATTGCTGAGCTTCAGAACAGCAATTTTACGTTAACTAGCATTATACAGCTTATAATATTCATTTTAGGCGATAAATGCAAACCAAATGAGGTATTAGTATAACTGGATGTGCATCCTAAGACTTTTTGTTCTTTCTTCCCAGATCTTACCCACAGCACAGCGTCTCTTAGATGAACTTTTATCCTCACAGTCCACTGCGATTAACACAGTATGTGGAGCTCCAGGTATGGACAACCCTTTCACTGTTAACTAGTGGTTATCATAATAGTGGCTACTAATAAAAAAAAAAGATGTTCCATTATTTACTTTGTGATTTGCTTCCATTAATACTCCAGCTGTTCTATCACATTTGGAAAGATTGGAGTGAAAAAACTCAAATGGCCTACACAGAGCCCTGACCTCACTAGAACACTGCATGCACCCCAGTCCCCCATGCATGACATTACCTCACTTATACTCTTGTAACTGAGTGAGCAAATGCACATAGGCACATTCTAAAATCTAATACCTTCCTAGACATGTGGAAGTTATTATAACCACAAACTCCGAAATAGCATGTTCAAAAAGCAGAAATGGTTGTGCTTAATGGTGTGCGCTTTACAACCCCAATACGCTAGTTTGAAAGGGTTTTTAATGCTTTTGATGTACCACAATAGCTATAGTACTACAGAGGGGCCCAAAAATGTATAAAACCATGTACAATCATGAAAAATATATGCATCTCTTCTGACCGTCACATGACAGCATCAACACTAGTGTGACTACTATCATCTTTAAAGGAAGCATAATACTACACGTTGCTGTCATAATTCGATTTGGGTTTAAAAAAGTGCATAGATAATTCAGTTCAATTTATTTGTATAGCGCTTTTAACAACTGTCATCGTCGCAAAGCAGCTTTACGCAATCAAAAGAATTATTTAAGTTTGTATGAAATGTGAATATGTATGAATCAGAATGGTCAGATAGTCCCTGATGAGCAAGCCGAGGACGACAGTGGCAAGGAAAAACTCATAACAGATAACTGTTGAAGTGTGTATACATTTTTGGCCCCTCTGTATTGCAAAACATGCTGTAATAATTAAACGTAACATCATGCGTTATATTCCTTAAAAATATGTAATGGATTCAGGAGAAAATAGAAACAGCATACATTACATATTATAAAAACACTCGTGTTTTAGGAGAGGATTTCACTATATTGCCACCTATTGGACCAGCATGTGGAGCAGAACATTGGCAGAGGACAAAAGATTATCTTTTTCTGTGTGACATTTCATTTAAACAATTTAAAATGTTAGTGGCACAGCATTTCAGTGTTTAATTCTTTTAGTAGTTTTAACACTCCAAGTCCTATCAGAAATATAGCTGCTTGAAATACAATGGTCAGTAAGTGTATTGAATTGAATCAAATCGAAAATCGCAATACCCAAAAATCTAATAGAAATCAGTCTAGCTATGACTCACAGCTCTAAATAATAGGGAATTTCCCTGCTTAAAAGCGACTTTTCAGAAGTAGGCCATGAAACAACTGACCTGCCAACACAGCAGTGTAATGAAATCTGTGCAACATGGTACCTATGAAAATTATTCACTGCTCTTTAACCTAGCAGTGTGCCTTTGAAAGACGTACACAAAGTTCATGTTGAGTATACAAAGCTGCAGTTTCAGAGGACGTTGCTTGTCATTAAAGCACCGGGTGTCCTAAAGGTCTCCATACCAAATGGAAATGAATGCTTTCTAGCATAGCGGTTTCTAAAAAAAATTCATGCTTGGTTAGGATCGCAGACAGACTTTAGAAATGCCTTTTACACAAGGAGAACATATTGAAATTATTCTCATGGCTGAATTTAAAGAACTGCATTAAAAATTGCGTTCATAAAGCCAAGCGTGTTAACATGAGTTCATCGTGAGTGGTACCCTTTCAGGGCACTCTTTATACCACCAGATTTATATTGTCTGCCCTTCTTATATTTATTACTCACTATGTCTCAGTGCAAATCAATTTGTCACTTAAGCGCTAATGATAAGATGGTGAGGGTGACAACCTTCCTAGAATGAGCTTTGAATGTATTAACAGAGAGTACAGTAAATGTGGTGCATTGTGATTATTCTGAAACCTTTATTGCCTCTTTGAGATAGATTGCTGTTGTAGCAAGTCCAAATTAAGGCATTAAGCTGTTTCCTTAACCAGAATAACCCACTTAAGATTAATTGTTAGTTTAGATAGGGCAAACACACACACACACACACACACACACACACACACACACACACACACACACACACACACACACAAAACGCACTATAATTTCTGTGATTTGAAAAGAAGATCTGTGATTAGTAGTGTGTTAAGCACTATTCGGACAGGACTAGTTTTACTGGGGGACGTTAGAGAAATTTTTGTTTCACAGAGATGCTTTGTGATTTTAATCCCGTCCGAATCTGCCATGTCTGTCTTTTTCTCACACGACCTCTGTAAAAATTCCAGAGCAAATTACCTACTGTTTTTCCGCAAACAAGGCGGTCCTCTGAGAAATCTAGTCCCGTCCGAATGCAAATGTCTGTGTTTGCCGAAAATGTTTTTTTTCGCAACACGTTTTCTTGTGTGTTTTGGTCAACGTGAACTACCGTACAATCTCTAGCGCGCCGGTATTCGAGTTTCTGCTTTCTACGCTCCAGTAGAAATCCTCATCCTCAACACGTGGTCTTGTGCAACGCCCACATGTAAAACACAAACATGCCCACCTCCGTAATAAACACGGAGATGTTAGTCCCGTCCGAATCCATACATGAAGTGACAGACGTCGGCTGAAAAAAATTCAAACTCCAACGTCCCCCAGTAAAACTAGTCCCGTCCGAATAGTGCTTTAGAGTCTAACATGTATCGCATTAGAGTACAAGTCAGATTGTCTGCTTTTGTGGTCATGTTTGCAGTGCATTACATGAAGGCTAGAAAAAAACTATTTGGATATTTTCTGAACCTTCTATTGATGAGCAATAGCAAATTGTGACATAAACAATATGCTAAGATACATGCATCTTAGTACATCTTAGAGTCATCTAAGATATATAATCAAAAACTTCTCTAAAGGTTTGTCTTTTGAACCAGTTTGTCTCCCTTAGTGCAATGTAATTATATAACCAAAAACTATAGCCAACATATTTTTTTTCAGGAAAACTAAAAAAAAAGTTTGCTTTAAAACAAATACAGAGAGTCTCCAACGCAGGTACGTACGGACCACGATGCTACGAAAATAGTAGATGCGAACAAATCACAGAAGTAGCTCACGTGTATTTTACAAATAATAGACACTACAGTGCAGCAGATAGCAATATTTACAATTATTAAAAGTCCTGTATATTGTATGTGTGGGGGGTACGGGAGGAATGAGTCGATCTCGCCAGTTTCAATGAATCTGCCCGGGAGCACGATGATCGAAAATTGGTGTCCTGTAGAGCTCTACTGATGGTAAATAATCCTAATTTTGGAAAATCCTCAACAAAACGCAGTGGAAAACAGCTCTGAGGCAAAATGGCGTCTGTTACACTGTTACATTTGACAAGTCTGAGTTTTGGCCACATCATGGGAGTGTGGGGAAAGGGAACAGATATTTAGTCAAGTGGATTGGTATTCTTTACATTGTATATTCGTATCAAAGGCATATAAGACTAACTTTGTCGAACTTAAGAACAAATCTGACTTACAGACATGCTCTTGGAACAGAACTTGTTTGTAAGTATTGTACTTGTTTGTAAGTGCCTGTATTTCACATACCGTTGTATTTAAAATACATGTAAAATACTTTTACACCAGAAGATTATCTTCCCCTTTCCAACAAAGATTTGCAAATACTTTGACCTCCTTTAATTTGCTCCCTGTAGTATGGCTACAGACTAACTATGTGTTTTACAGACCCTACTGCTGGCCCTTCGGCTTCAGACCAAAGCACCTGGTACCTGGATGAATCCACTCTCAGTGACAACATTAAGAAGACACTGCACAAGTTCTGTGGCCCTTCCCCTGTAGTGTTCAGGTATTTATTTTCATTCAAACGCTTGAACTTATTTTACTTGCAGGGCTGTGTGGAGGTTACATAATAATTGTTTGCTGAACTGAATTATATTACTTTAGGAAACAAAGCATTACATCAAATAAGACACAGATAGTCTTGAACTGCCAAATGTGTGAAAGTGAAGCAGAGTAACGAGGCCACTGGATCTCTAGTACTCATGCCCATGAACTTGGAAACCCTGCTAATACTATGTTGTACTACTTGGCTTGTTTATCTGCGTTAGCTTCTGGTTGAGATTTTAGCCAAGCCTCAGCGGGAGTGTCTGTAAATGTTGTACCTTGAAAGTGATGGTTTTCCTGTGGCTCCCCCCAGTGATGTGAACTCCATGTATCTCTCATCCACGGAGCCCCCAGCTGCAGCAGAGTGGGCCTGCTTACTGAGACCACTGAGGGGCAGAGAGCCAGAGGGCATCTGGAACCTTCTGTCTATTGTCAGGGAGATGTTTAAGAGGAGAGACAGCAATGCTGCACCACTCTTGGAAATCCTCACTGAACAGTGCCTCACCTATGAGCAGGTATGCAAAAAGTACTCACTTTTTCACGTATGCTTATTGAGGGATAAAGTAAAACACAATTACAGTTACCTGTAGTACCATTAGTATCTTTTATAATTCATACTAGTACAATATCATTAGCACTGACTGTATTTGTTCTTTTGTGGAATAGGTGATATTAATTCAATCTAAAATTATAAAACAGAATTATAAATAGCTTGCACACAGATGTTAAACATAAATAATAACATGTGGCTTTAACACATCCTCATGCAAAACAAAAAAAAGAGTCTTAATGAAAAAAGGAACTAGTCTATTTCTATAGCATGTTAAATACTTAATTACTGGGGATGGAGATCACCAGTTACCACCCGGTACGATATCAAACTACTAAGGATAGATAGATTAATATTATGATTCTTTAAGTATAATGATTTTATGAATATCTCGATTTGATATTACTGTTTTTCTTCCGATTTTGTTACCGTTTTAAGATCTTTTCAACCTTTAAAAAAAGTTAAATAAGCACTCAAAGTTTATGACCTTAGCTTTTTTCAACTTTCCATTCTTTCAACTTTCCATCTGAATTGAACTATTAGTTAAAACCTTACACACCATTACACATTTCTTTTTAGCTTTAGTCAAAACATTAGTTTTCTCACTTAAAAACCAACTGCAACATTAAACAATACATAAGAACTTCACATACAAGAGTTCGGCATTTAACCTAAGATTAAAGTAAATAAAAAACTAAATTTTTACCAAGCAGCCCATTTCTATGTTATACGCCATAATTATTTCTAAACACGTTTGGCAAAAAAAATCACTTCTACCACTTCTACAGGATGCCTGTGTGCTTATAGTTTAGAGTGCCACCTGTAGGATTATAAAGAGACAGTGCGTTTGATCGGCAAAAATGCCTTCAACGTCACACAACCGCGCATGGATTTTGACATGGACACGCCTGGCTTCTAACGTGCGTTTCGAGACTATTAGCTCACTTGGTGTTTTGAGACTGGTGTAAGAGTGTGACTTGTGTCCAAGTGTGACTTGTGTCCAAGTGTGACTTGTGTCCAAGTGTGACTTGTGTCCAAGTGTGACTTGTGTCCAAGTGTGACTTGTGTCCAAGTGTGACTTGTGTCCAAGTGTGACTTGTGTCCAAGTGTGAGATGGTTTGAGGCTAATTTGCTCGCAGAGTTTGGAAAAAAAAAAGTTTGATGGGGGGGCTTTTTAATGCACGTGACTTTTGATAATGTAATGTAAAAAATGCGTTTGTGTTGCACCATTCCTTACAGAATGGATTATGTCCAACGTGATCGTTCATGGCTGATCAATCTGAAAAACAGCCAATTTTATTCACTGACTGATCAACCGGTGGTGCATCTCCTTTTTAAAAATGTAATAAATAATTAAAAAATGGACTTGGGAATACTTTGCAATACATGAATCGGCACACAAAAGAATCACGATTCATAATTTAATTTATTTTCTTTTTTTACCCCCATCTCTAGTAAGTACTGCACACACACGAAATATTCCAAGCCACATCACCCTTGTTTTGTTTACTGTTACTTACTGTTCACACCATAGTGATCACACAATAGCTCAACCATTCTCTCTGTCTTTGTGTTCTAGATCATTGGTTGGTGGTACAGTGTGCGGACATCTGCATCTCACAGCAGTGCCAGTGGACATACAGGTCGCAGTAATGGGCAGACTGAAGTAGCTGCTCACGCCTGTGCCAGCATGTGCGATGAAATGGTGGTGCTCTGGAGGCTGGCTGTGCTTGACCCCACTATGAGCCCCCAGAGGTATAGCACCATCAAACTACTCGGTGCTTCTAGACTTTTATATACAGTGTGTATGTTCAGTGTGGTTAACATTTACAAATAATCTGCTGGCTATGATAACATAAAGAGTTGCTGTCCTGTTTGTGAGATTTAAAAAGCTTCTCCCAATCTCAAAGTATCCAGGAATGAATACTTCATGGTCCTTGCCTTAATAAATGCCTCAGATGGTGACTAGCTGTACAGGTTTTGCACTAAGTCCTTGGAAAGTTCTCATTACCCAAAAGGCCATTGTGTTCTTAATTACTTATTGAGTTCCTCCTGGAGTTCAAGCCACTGGTTCAAAGATAAGGTCCCTGCAGTAAAAGAGCATATTTGGGTTTTTTTAAGGCCACAAATGTCACAAGAAGCATGGGAAAGTGCTGAAGGCTTGTTTTATGATATGGTTGCCAGGTATCATTGAGTGTTCTTCTTTGACTGTATATTCATCACACAGGCTTGACATATTACTGCTCATCATGAATTGAATCATTTTGTATGTTTTTGTTTCACTAGGCGCTTGGAGCTTGCCGCCCAACTCAAGCAGTGGCATCTTAAAGTGATTGAGATTGTGAAGCGGGGACAGCACCGCAAGTCTCTGGACAAACTCTTCCAGGGTTTCAAACCAGCTGTCGAGTCCTGTTACTTTAACTGGGAAGTGGCATACCCTCTGCCTGGCATTACCTACTGCAGTGCAGACAAAAAGAGTGCTTCCTATGGCTGGGCACGGACAGCGCAGCCACAGAGAGGGGCCAAAGCTGGGACGAGTGGGGAACCTCTGGAGCCTGGGGGAGGAGGGGGAGGTGGACGTGGTGGGGGATCTGAATCTGGCGCTCCTGATCACAAATCACGTGGCAGCTCGCAACCACTCCCACAAGAGGTTGCAGTGCGGCCCAAAGAGACCATTGTGAGCAAAAGAAAACCCATGTCTGGGGTAAATAGCGGAGGAATGTTGGTACGTTTAGGTGGGGGTATGTCTCTGTCCATAGATGAAGGCGCAAAGGGCGCGTATAAAACTTGCAGTTCCTCAATGTCTACTAGCAGCAAAGGAAAGCTAACCCAGACTGGTAAGAGTTCGTGTGGAAGTTCGAGTGCTACTGGTGGGAAGCATCCAAGTGCTAAACGCCGCACTAGCAGCGAGGACAGCTCTTTGGAGCCTGATATGGCTGAGCTGAGCCTTGATGATGGCTCTAGTCTGGCATTGGGAGCGGAGGCGAGCAACACGTTTGACTTCTTGCCTCCTCCCCCTGAAATGCTGCCTTCACCAAGCTCTCTGCCCAGAGAACCACGGAAGTACAACAACAGTAGTGGTGGTGGTGGCAGCAACGTCAACAAGGAGCGAGCATTCGAGGGTAAACGTGGCATTCATGCTCCAATCCCAATGGTAGCTGAAGACCCTCACTGCTTCCCCAAAGAAAGTTCAATGGCTGCCTTGGCAGTGGAGAAAGAGGTAGATGTGGAGGCAGAAATCGAAGAAAATGGAGGCGACGAAGATCCGGAAGGGGACGCTCTGCCGTCTATATCGGGTATGGTCGCTGCAAAACCTTCTCGAAGCCGAAGAGAGGGCGAAGGAAGCAACTCGGCAGAGACTCCTGGACCCCAGATCCCAGAGGCAGCAGCTGGTGGAGACCCAGTTGGCGAAGACGATTACCAGGCCTACTATCTTAGTGCCGCCTCCGAGGAGGGAGCTGAGAGAGGAGTACCAGACAGCAACCTTGAGGAAGAACCAGACATCTTCGCTGGAATCAAACCTCTGGAGCAGGAAGGTCAGATGGAGGTGAGGAGATTTGTGTTTTAATGAAGGTGCCTTGTCACAGGTCATGCTTAACCTATGGAATGCATTATTTAAAAAGCATCTCCTGTGTGTAGGTGCTGTTTGCCTGTGCGGAGGCACTCTATGCTCATGGATACAGTAATGAAGCTTGTCGCCTGGCTGTGGATCTAGCGCGAGATCTTCTCGCCAACCCTCCTGACCTCAAAGTCGAGCAACCACAGACAAAGGTAAAACAAACTGACATAAATATATCTCCTAACAGCATACAAAGTAAACATTATGGGTGTCAAATCACATGGATGTTTAGAATTATGTTAAGGGAGGCATAGAAACCAATACCTGTTATCAGATATGGGTCTGATACTAATCCTAGTGCATGTCGTTGAGCCATTAAATAGGCAACCTGGACGCATTTCATAATTATTGATATTAAAGTAAAGCAGACTGAAA
Source organism: Clarias macrocephalus (assembly GCA_011419295.1). Taxonomy (NCBI): domain Eukaryota; kingdom Metazoa; phylum Chordata; class Actinopteri; order Siluriformes; family Clariidae; genus Clarias; species Clarias macrocephalus. The sequence continues at coordinate 73,777 of JAAGKR010000269.1, forward strand.
ACTGTGCTCTGAGAAAATATCAGTGCAATATCTACGTCAGCTACAATAAAGCAACACATGTTGTTAAGTTTGTTAATTATGTCTTGCTTTGTTAGGGTAAGAAGAGTAAGGTGTCGACCACCAGACAAACCCAAGTGGCTACCAAAACTCTTTCCAAAGCAGCCTTCCTGCTCACTGTGCTGAGTGAGAGATTGGAGTTTCACAACCTAGCCTTCAGCACTGGAATGTTCTCCTTGGAACTCCAGAGACCTCCAGCTTCCACAAAGGCCCTGGAGGTACACACACTCCTTCATATGACCTCAAATTCCTCCCAGTAGGTATATCTACTATGCACATAAATCTTTGTTTCTGTCTTTAGGTGAAGCTGGCATATCAAGAGTCAGAGGTGGTTGCTTTGCTAAAGAAGATTCCTCTGGGTCTCGTAGAGATGACTGCTATAAGGGATAGAGCCGAGCAGTTACGTGACGGAAACTTCTGTGATTATCGTCCAGTTCTGCCCCTAATGTTGGCCAGTTTCATTTTTGATGTTTTGTGTACTCCAGGTGAGCCTCAGCTTTGCATAAGTGCTCTTAATATTATCATTTACTCATTTAAATGATGAAGCCACAGGCGAAACCTTCTTGTACATGCCCTTGAGTCCTAACAGATTTACTTGCCTAATACTAAAGTGGTTTAACTACACTGCACACTTCGTTGTGGACAATTCATCAATGATGTATAGTACAATAAGACTTACATTTATGCATATAATATTAGATTGTATGTCTTCAGAATCATTGAAATTTGACCAAATGTGGCGAATAGAAACACATACTAAATATTATACTGTGTGACCCAAAAGTCTAGATACATGGGAATTTATTTATTTATTAATAAATAAATATATTTATAATATTTTTAAATATTTAAATATTTATTAAACACTACAAATGCTCAAATTGATGGCAGCTTCACTGCATTTGTTTATACACTGAACACTGATGACCTATAAATGCATCACGACTGATGTTGCATGCAGAGATGATGTCCTTTTTAGTGCAGTGATTGTTCTGGAGATGTCTGGTGGTGTTAGCTCTGGGTCAAATCAGTCTTCCAGTATAAGTCATCTTGGGTCTGAAATAAGAAAAGAAATCATCAGATTTTATATATGGGAAAAATGTCTATGGATCCAGACTTTTGGACCATGTTGTATATACATTTGCAGCTATTTTATTATTATTTTTCTTGTTATAGTGGTCTCGCCTACGGGCTCGCGTCCTCCCAGTCGTAACCGTAACAACGAGATGCCGGGCGATGAGGAGCTGGGCTTTGAGGCTGCTGTTGCTGCTTTAGGTGGATATGCATGTAATATCGATATATGTTTAACGAAGTACTAAATAATTTATACTGCCTACAAGAAGTGTGTTTGTCCTTTTGGGGACAGGTATGAAGACTACGGTTAGTGAAGCAGAGCACCCATTGCTGTGTGAGGGCACGAGGAGGGAGAAAGGAGACCTCGCTTTGGCTCTTATGATTACCTACAAGGATGACCAGAGCAAGCTGAAAAAGGTGTGCAATGTTTTTTTTTTTTTTTTTTTTTGTAGTTTTTAGTATCCTATGTCTAATCTTATGTGAATTGTCAAAGTAAAATAAGTAGATAAAAAATGTTTTAGTTTGTCATAGATGTTAATGTGCGGTGTCATTTTCCTTTTTTACTGGAATATGACCGGACGGCATAACCATTGACGAACAGTTTATTTGTATGAATGGACTCGGAACCAACGAGGGATCTATTTTCAGTGTGAATAAATGTACAGGGAACATGTACCTCCACCTTTTACCAACTTCTCATTCTTTTTTTTTGACTTGGTTCTTGCTATAATCACCTAAATGTGCACTCACTCACTCATCATCTATACCGCTTAATCCTGTATTCAGGGTCACGGGGGCTGGAGCCTATCCCAGGAGACTTGGGGCACAAGGCGGGGTACACCCTGGACAGGGTGCCAATCCATTGCAAGGCACACACATACACACACTCATTTACACACTAGGGCTAATTTGGGAACGCCAATTAACCTAACCTACATGTCTTTGGACTGTGAGAGGAAACCGAAGTACCCGGAGGAAAGCCATTGAGCACACACAAACTCCATGCACACAGAGAGTGTAGTGGTTAGACAGTGCTAAGCACTACACCATCGTGCCGCCTCCTAAATGTGCAGTCTAATTTATTTATGTAATAAGCAGCTTTCATACATTTAATTGGAAAATAATTCTGCTGTATAGCTGTCACTGTGCAACTCCTACAGTTCTCTCCAGACGAATTGTAAAAGCAAGGGCAATTCTTTTGGTTGTGCTATACATTGAAGACGTTCGGATTTGAAATCAAAAGATGTATAGAATTAAGCATTAATTTCCTGATATTTACATCTAGATGTATTAAACACCTTACAGCATGGAACCTTTAGTTTGATCCCACCCATTTTTAAAGTGATATTAAATAAATATCACTTTAAAATCACATAAATATTGGAACAAGCCCCTGATGGGTGTCCCTTGTTGTCTGGGTATGTCCTGTTGCATATTAGATACTTGATGTGCCCGTGACCTTTTTTGCGTAGATTTCAATTGGATACTCATAAGCCAGTTTGTAAAAATGTACAGCGCCATCTGTTGAATTTTTAGAAGAATTTATTATTTTTCCAGTGTTGATTTTTTTAAATGAATTTATTTATTTTTAATGATATAAGGATGTTTTCCATTTAAATTTCAAGGTCGCATATCTTCTCTTCCCGTGGGCCGGTTGTGATGAAGCTTATATGTTACCTCAAGCTCGGCCAAATACACCTGTGAAAACCTCGTTAAAATATGTTTAGTAATTTTTATGTGATGCGTGCACAGACAGACAAAAATTCCCAAAACCATCTTGATGTGTTCTATTACTCATCAAGTCCTCTCTCCATCCATATTGGCTTGGGCCCAAATGCAAAGTTGTTAAATAGGATAAAGCAAATTAAGGGCCAGAAAGCTGTCCATGGGAAAAATTTTAATGAAAGCAGAGAAAAGAAGGAAAGTTGAGCATTGGGCCTAGCTAGTAAAAGAATGTGGAATGGGTCTGAAAGATAAAGAAACCAATGGTGTACTAAGAAGAAAACATCAAATGGTTGGGAAAGAAAATCAACAGCAGTTTGTAATAGAAGATTTGTAATTGTAGGATGTGTAAAGGAAAACCCTTAGTACAACATCCAGTCTCCAACAACCTCCACTGGGCAAGAGGAGATGGTATCACATTCCACCATTCTACTATGACTTCTAAGAGCAGACATTTAGAGGCAAAATATTTAAAAGGTTTAGAACAAAGATTAACTTCAAGCAAAGTGATGGGAAAAGTGTAAAGAGAGAAATCATCTGCTCATGATCCAAAACATACTACCGCTACCGTGCTTGACCAATCAGCTTGTGTCATGGGTTTGGGCTTGCATGGTAGCTTCCGGAATGAGCTTAATAATCATTATTAATGGATTCAACTAATGATGGTAGCAGCATAGTGAATTCGGCAGTCTGACAATTTATTTTTTTTGTTATATTTGCGGCTATCCTTTAATTTCTAATTCATTAATGAATGTAATTTTAACAGGTTTGCATCTTTTTTGTCTACAGATTTTGGACAAGCTTTTAGACCGTGAGAGTCAGACCCATAAGCCTCAGACTCTCAGCTCATTCTACTCAAGTAAGCCAGCCACAGGGAGCCAAAAGAGCCCATCCAAACATGCAGCTCATGGAAACAGTGCCACAGGAGGTGTGTCCAAACATGCAACGCCAGCTACGACAGGAGGGTCCACTTCTGTGCAAGGGGTTTCAGGGGGTGGAGCGGCAGGGCAGCAGGGAGGGTTGACAGGCACTCGGGTTCAGGGCACGGCCTCAGGAGACGCAGTCAGTGAGAGCCGAGAGCAAGGTGAGCAACAGGCAGATCGTAACTACTGGTTAGATGTATAATTTAGGATATTCAGAATATTTAAGAGGGCTAGTACTTCAGTACTTAAGTCTTTATTACATGTTATTAGTTTTACACGATATCTGGAAGCTTACTTGCCTTCCTACTAGGCACCATACAACAATTAAATTATATTTTTCCACCTTATATCTTCAGGTTTTAAGTTATGTAGAGCGTAAATAGAAATGCAGCTTGTCAGGGCAGACGGTGTGACCTGAATTGTGTTGTTCTTTATGTAATTATTTATAATTATTTATTATTTATATACATTTAAACACTAACTCACAGAAAATTTCCTAAAATCTTAAAGTTTCTTAAAAATTTACCCTATTTTAATGTGTTAAAGAGGGTATTTTAATCATGGTCATGTTTTTTTTGTTGTTTTTTTCCCCCAGATTTCACAAAATAAATGCACGCTATTCTTTGGTTTTAATAAATACATATGCATTGCACAGAGATTTTTTTTTTTTTGGTGTGTTGTTTTGACTAGATTTTATTACCTTATTTATGTTCAAATCGTTTAAGATGGTGTAATAATATCTCTTAATGTTCCTGCACAGGAATGCCTGACATCGGTTCCTTTGCATCATGACACTTTTATGTATAGTTACTACATTGTTGCCACCTACTGGATATATTTTGAACTGCACCAACACATGGCTATTTTCTTTCCAGCCCTTATATTTATATTGTATATTATGTACAAATAGTCATATGAAAAAATATTTCTACATTAGGACTGGTTGAAGAAAGTGCTTATTTAAAGTAATCCTAAATGTATTAAACAAACATTTCAACATGACATTGGATTTTATAATGTATTAAAAGGAAATGCAGACATGCTTATGCCTATTGTATGTGCCTGAGGCTGAGTTTTTTTCCCCCCCCCTGCATTTGTGGCAGATGGTGTTCAGTCGTCCTCGTGTGAGCAGCATAACGAGGTGGCTTCTTTTAAGCCTGAGGGCACAGTGCCCAGCCGCTTGGCACTGGGTGGCCGTGGAGCCTATGGATCACGTTGCTGGGGGTCACCTGTACGACAGAAAAAGAAGCACACGGGTACAAATGAGAAATGAGCAATGCCTGAGTTCCTGCAGGCATTGTGAAAGATTTTCTTTTGTACATAATAAAGGTTTCATGGTTTGCAAAACATGACAAGTTAGTCTTATTATTTGTGACACTTGTTTGAGTATTCACTCTGTTGATTTGTTCTTCCTCAGGCATGGCAAGCATTGACAGCAGTGCTCCTGAGACCACCTCTGACAGCTCACCCACACTCAGTCGACGTCCTCTGAGGGGAGGATGGGCAGCATCTTCTTGGGGGAGGGGTCAAGACAGTGACAGCATCAGCAGTTCGTCTTCTGATTCGTTGGGCTCCTCTTCATCCAGTGGGTCGCGAAGAGCTGGTGGAGGAGCCAGAGCCAAGAGCACTGACACCAGCAGGTGAAGGAAAAACACTAATTAAAGTGTTTTTCTGGCTTGTTTTGAAATCCTGCTGTTTAAAATGACTTGATTGGCATGTGCAATATAAAATATCTGCTAATGGGTAGATGAGGAGGCCAAGTATGTGTCATAACTGGAATTTTTCAGTAAATATTGATAATCTCCTTTTTCGTAGGAAACGTCTAAGTTTTGTCTTTAAAATAATTGTATTGCTGGTAATATCTTACATTTTGCTGTGGGGTTTCTCATTTTTCGAATTTATCTATCTTTAAAAAAAAAAAAAAAAACATTTCACAGGTATAAAGGGCGTCGCCCTGAATGCCACGCTCCACATGTGCCAAACCAGCCGTCGGAGGCGGCAGCTCACTTTTACTTTGAACTGGCCAAGACTGTGCTGGTAAAGGCTGGAGGGAACAGCTCAACCTCCATCTTTACTCAGCCCTCTGCCAGTGGGGGCCACCAGGGACCTCACCGCAACTTGCACCTGTGTGCCTTCGAGATCGGCCTGTATGCCTTAGGTCTGCACAATTTTGTGTCTCCCAACTGGCTGTCTAGGACATACTCATCTCATGTGTCCTGGATCACAGGTGAGACTTTTTTTTTTGTATGTGTAAATTAACTTTGCTGAGACTTAAGTGTAAATTAACTCTGTTCGACTTGTGGACTGTCTGTCCTCATCAGGGCAAGCCATGGAGATTGGTAGTGCTGCCCTTAACATTCTTGTGGAGTGTTGGGATGGTCATCTCACCCCTCCTGAAGTGGCATCACTGGCAGACCGTGCATCACGGGCACGAGACCCCAACATGGTACGAGCTGCAGCTGAACTCGCACTGAGCTGTCTACCTCACGCTCATGCCCTGAACCCCAATGAAATCCAGAGGGCACTGGTGCAGTGCAAAGAGCAGGTACGTTTAATACTGTTCCTGTTAGTGAAAATAAACGCAACATGGAACATCTTCGACTTAGACTCTCTGTAACCAAAATACAAGCATGCTTAAAATGTCTCGAAATTTGCTCTCCTTCCAGGATAATTTGATGCTGGAGAAGGCGTGCATGGCAGTAGAGGAGGCAGCAAAGGGAGGAGGTGTGTACCCCGAGGTATTGTTTGAGGTGGCCCATCAGTGGTACTGGCTGTATGAGCAGACGGTGGGTGGAGTCTCTGCAGGACAGAGGGAGGGGCCAAGCCGATGTGGGGCAAATGGTGGATCGGGTCGGAGACCCCCGGAAGGGAGCTGCGTGTTGGACAGTACCGTGGCCATGGACTCTGCCGGCGTAGCAGCTGTTACTGCGTCGGTCAGCGCTGCTGCTGTTGTGCCTGTCATATCGGTTGGGTCCACCCTCTACCAGTCACACACACTGCCTGGCACAGCTATGGCACACACGCCAGGTCTGCATCCCTATACCACTATCCAAGCCCATCTGCCTACTGTCTGCACCCAGCAGTACCTGGGCCATCAAATTCAGCATGTACCCCGACCTGCCGTCTTCCCCGTGTCCAGTTCTGCGTACCCACAGGTAAATGGGAGCTGTGTTTGGTGTCTCGACATTTTTATATACACATTAAAATGATACAAGTTTATAAGAATGAAAGTTGTTTGTCTACCCATAGATCCAAATGTTATTATGCTTCAAGAGTTTTAATCATGGCTCTGGGTTTTTATTTAGTATTGCTTAGTGAGCATTGTGCGTTTTCTCTTAGGGAATGCATCCTGCCTTTATTGGTGCGCAGTACCCTTTCTCTGTAACCTCCGGGCCTCATCCCCCCATGGCAGCAACTGCAGTCACCTTCCCCGGAGTCCCCGTACCGTCCATGACCCAGATTGCTGTTCACCCCTACCATACTGCCGAGGCGGGGCTACCCCTCAGTACTACTGTGGCAGGTGAGGAGAGAAAGGAGAGTGCGAGTGGAAACACATTTGTGAAACAGCTGATCCAAAATTCTTTTCGTTTATGTTATGGAATTTTACGTAACAGGTTTTTTTTTGTATGGCTATTAAATATCAACGCTTCATAACGTAGGGGTGTTTGGTAAAAGATATAAGGATACCAGCCGTATTGATTCAAGCCCCATTGCAGAACACAGTAGACTTTTAGTTGAGTTGAGCAGTTTAGATATACTGAAGCTATTTGTAGCTAGCCTACTCACCATTCAATCTAGCATAAAGCATCTAACAGCTTTAGGCCACGCCTTTGCTTCCACGCCAAATTGTTTGCATACAGCCACACACTGTAGGTGTGTTGTTGGATAAATTGAGTCTCTTGAGCTGCAATATGATTTAATGCCAAAAAAAGTAACCATAGTAGGAAAAGTATCAATTTTATCATACAAACTTTGATCAGTAGGAATTTATTTAAATGATTATTTTGCCTTTCTTCAGTCGGTGGGGTTCACACAGGCTCCACCATCCAGGCCATTCAGGGGACATCTCTTCCTGGCCTTTCTTCTCAGCCACCTTCATTGGTCAGTGCACCATTTCCCGTGGAAGATGAGCAGCACAGTCAGCCTGTCAGCCAGCAGGGGCTGCACTACCTGCACTCAGCCTACAGAGTCGGTAAGAAATTCTTTTCATCACTGACTCTCTTTATTATATGTTGTAGCTTACTGTAGCTTATATATTGGCGTTGCTTAGGACAGCTGGGGTCTTTCGCACTAGGGGGTGTCAATACATTTGAGCTACAGTTCTAGTAGAAACTAGAAGATTAAGGTGAGTTGGAAGTCATGGTAAAGCAAAGATGATGGGTGTTAAGCCTTGAGAAATAGTAATTTATGCATGGCAGATGTTTTATTACCATCCTGTGGCGAAGTTCAGCAAATTAACAGTCCTGTGGTGCATGAGTAAGTGGCAGGTGCAGACATGCTGATGCAATTGTTTTTTTTTTTTTTTGTTCTCATGCAGGTATGCTGGCCCTGGAGATGCTGGGAAGGAGAGCTCACAACGACCATCCTAATAACTTCTCCCGCAGTCCCCCGTACACAGAGGACGTGAAATGGCTGCTAGGCCTCGCCGCACGACTCGGTAACTCTGTCATGTCTAGAATACGTATTCTGAGAAATCAGAATTTCTCAGAATATCCTGGTCAGATAGGATGATAAATATATAACAGCATAGTGTTATGGCACATGTAAAGAGGAGAGAATGATATACTGAAGAATAATATAAAAGGAGTGGTACTAAGGGAGAACATCTTGTGTTGCTTGTGTACTAGTCAAGACTACTTAAAAGTCATAAAAAGAATCAAGTTGGCGGCAGTAGCTTATGCACTTGTGTATCCATATTGATCCATATTGTATAATTTTCCATCTTGAAGCCTCATTCAATTTTTATTTATTTATTTATTTTACTACTGTTCCTGCTCCTTCTGTCACTGCCGCCAGGTGTGAATTACGTCTATCAGTTCTGTGTGGGAGCTGCCAAAGGTGTGCTGAGTCCATTCGTGCTGCAGGAGATCATTATGGAGGCTCTGCAGAGACTGAATCCTGCACACATTCACGCTCACCTCCGCACCCCAGCCTTCCACCAGCTCGTGCAGCGCTGCCAGCAAGCCTACCTGCAGGTGAGACACATGAAGCTGAGAGCTTGAGAACCGAACGCTCAACCTACTGTTACTACAGTCTACAATCTTGAAGCATCTTGAAAACTAGTTTGATTAGATCCAGGATGTGCTGGCAACCATAATGTCAGTTTTTAGTTTTGTTAAGGAGTTTTGGGCAATAAAACATCCAATATTTATTTTTCTTCAATTTTTTTCAATATTATTTTTTATTTATTTTTATATTTATTTTTCTACTTTAATAAAATCTGTGGTTTGCTCGAGTAGCCTGATCTAAACACTAACATACTAGAGAGAGCCAAACAACCTTTCCTTAAATCCACATTACCATGCAAAGTAGATCTATGTTGTCTCCAAAGAATACCAAAATATTAACTTCTACTTTCATTGTGCATATTTTCCCATATTTTTTGCTTTATAAAATAAACTATTCCCAGACAACCATACAGACATTATAATGAACGCATTTTAAACGATCCCATTTAGACTAACAGCAGCACCGCGTCCCAGCTTCATCGTAGAGGGATAGTGTGTCCAGTTAATGGTTCTGATCCTCCTGGAATGTGACAAGCCCTTAAAACTAAATTAAATCTGATAGAATATTAGAAGTTATTGAATTCAACTGTAATCAGTTCTCCGATTTGTGAGAGATGATGTTTTGAAATATAATTTTAGCGTTTACTCAGTCTCTCACACACACACTCACACACACTCACACACACTCACTCACACTCACTCACACACACTCACACACACTCACACACACTCACACACACTCACACACACTCACACACACACACACACACACACACACACACACACACACAAACACACACACACACACACACACACACACA
>JAAGKR010000269.1:83621-223720 GCA_011419295.1 Clarias macrocephalus
TTTATTTTTATATTTATTTTTCTACTTTAATAAAATCTGTGGTTTGCTCGAGTAGCCTGATCTAAACACTAACATACTAGAGAGAGCCAAACAACCTTAAATCCACATTACCATGCAAAGTAGATCTATGTTGTCTCCAAAGAATACCAAAATATTAACTTCTACTTTCATTGTGCATATTTTCCCATATTTTTTGCTTTATAAAATAAACTATTCCCAGACAACCATACAGACATTATAATGAACGCATTTTAAACAATCCCATTTAGACTAACAGCAGCACCGCGTCCCAGCTTCATCGTAGAGGGATAGTGTGTCCAGTTAATGGTTCTGATTCTCCTGGAATGTGACAAGCCCTTAAAACTAAATTTAATCTGATAGAATATTATTAGGTGGTTATTGAAGTCAACTGTAATCAGTTCTCCGATTTTTGAAAGATGATGTTTTGAAATATAATTTTAGCGTTTACTCAGTCTCACACACACACACACACACACACACACACACACACACACACACACACACACACACACACACACACACATACACACACAAAACAAAAGCATCCACAGAACATCTGGTCGAAACCAATTATGAACTCGATTGATGCTGATTAACTGTAGAGACTCCGGAGTTTGATTATACGTAGTTGTCTTCTCCAAATAACTATTCATTAAAGTAATTAAAATGGAAAACATTTTGAAAATTAAAATACAAACACAGCTGGTTATATTCAGAGCATTAAACAGATATGGATAAATGTGTTTAACCAATATGGAAACAAATATCTCTGTTTTTAATCACTTGTCTCAAATCATGCACTTCAGGAAAACCAGTCAAATTGGTGTTGGGTTGTTTTGATAAAGTAAAATTAACTCCTCTGATTTAGGATTCAGAATGTGGCACAGGTAAATAATTATTTGTGTTTTTAATCTGTTTTTACAAATGAACCCCTTATATAGTGATTGGACATGGGTCCTTATAAGATTCTGACATTTATATGCTGTATTAAAAACACATACACCTGAAAAACATGAGTCATGAGTAAATTTAATTTTCTTAAAAAGTGTCTGGACTTTCTTAAAAGTCTTAAGTCCTTAAAATCTGCATGATTATTGGAGTTCACTAAAGTCCCTTAAATTGAGGATTTTATTGTCTTTGCCTAATTTAAAGCTTTTATTTTTGTACTTTGTCCTCACATCAGGTCTTGAAGGTATTTACAGTAGCACTGCAAAGTCTTAAAGTAGAACGTTTAACTTGAGAATCCAAGAAAACATACAGTACAGACTAAAAGTTTGGACACACCACCTCATTCAAAGAGATTGAATTTGTATTATAGCAAGAAAAAAGCAGCTAAGTGAAGAAAAAAACGAGTAGCCATCATTATTTTAAGAAATGAAGGTCAGTCAGTCCGAAAAATTAGGAAAACTTTGAAAGTGTCCCCAAGCGCAGTCACAAAAACCATAAAGCGCTACAAAGAAATTGGCTCACATGCGGACCGCTCCAGGAAAGGAAGACCCTCTGCTGCGGAGGATAAGTTCATCCGAGTCACCAGCCTCAGAAATCGCAGGTTAACAGCAGCTCAGATCAGAGAGCAGGTCAATGCCACACAGAGTTCTAGCAGCAGACACATCTCTAGAACAACTGTTAAGAGGAGACTGTGTGAATCAGGCCTTCATGGTAGAAGATCTGCTAGGAAACCACTGCTAAGGACAGGCAACAAGCAGAAGAGACTTGTTTGGGCTAAAGAACACAATAAAGAACACAATAAAGAACACAATAAGAAAACTCTTTGAATGAGAAGGTGTGTCCAAACTTTTGGTCTGTACTATATACCATGAGTGTATTATGATTATCTGAGTAATATTGAGCATGTTCCCACTGTGTGTTTTAACTTCTTTCTATCAGATCCAGCATTAACCTTCTCAGCAAACATCACAATTTGGTCCTTGTCACAGTAGCTACAGTTACAGTATCTCGTTACAGTGGCATGTGGAAGCAGGTGGGATATATTAGGCAGCAAGGGAACATTTTGTCCCTGAAGTTGACGCATTGGAAGCATTAAAAAATGTGCAGGCGTAAGGATTCGGATTGTGATGTATAGACGACTGGGTCAGAGCAACTCCAAAACTGTTTCTCTTGTGGGATTGTTTCCTGTCTGCAATGTTCAGGTCCTACCGAAAGTAGTGCAAGGAAGGAAAAACCAGTGAACCGTGGACAGGGTCATGGGCAACCAAGGCTGGCCTGTGTAGTTTGATCCTGTATAAGAGCTACAGTACTATAGCGCAAATTGTTGAAAAGGTTGATGCTGGTTCCCATAGAAATGTGTCAGAAAGGTTGCAGAAGAAGTGTGGGACCTAGTCAATATTAGGCAGGTGGTCATAACATTATGGCTGTTTGGTGTATATCTGTCAAGCGTGACGGCGTGTAAAACTTGGAAAAGTGATGATGAAATTGAATTCATGCTGTTGCTGCACCAGTAATAGTTGAGAAAGTTCTGCACAATCCCTTAGCGCAGCTGACAGCATCTCAATATGTGATACTGTTATGACAATTTGATGGCAAGTTTAAGCAATATTTATGTGGCTTGCTTAATTTCCTCTTGCGAGAAAGCATGAAAGACAAGTGAGCATGAGTCAGACTCTTGAGTGTGAGAGACAGGGAGACTCTCTTCGAGGGTGTTCTCGCTTTCTCTTCTGCCAGTACATTTCAGGCCACGGTCTGTCAGTGTGCGTTAGACTCTCTCTCATCAGCACAGCCCACCGAGAGAGCACACCGAGATTCGCCCTCTCTTCTATAAACACTACGCCATACACTATTTATATGCACTGAGGGCAACAGTCAGAGGCGCTCTCCTCAGAATCTTAACTGGGCACCTCTTGGAATCTTACATGTGAAGTCGCCTTTTTATAAAGGAAACCTCGTATCTCTAGTCTCTGCTGCTGAATAAAATTAAACCAAATGATTAAAAATGACAAAAGACAAGGGATTGAAAACTCATCTTGAGATTGAGTGTTTAGTCTCTGACCACAGTGCATGCTTGAGTACTAAAGCAAAATAACACAAAGGCACGACAGCAACGTCCTTGAAGAAGAGTCATAATTTTTAGAAACCACAAATCAGTTTATTTCTCTTAGCCTGTCCTTTTCTGCAATTCAGAAATTCATGGAGTTTTAAATATTTAAATAAACATGAAACAGCATTTGGATTCATTTCCAGTATAATAAATAAATAAATAAATACAAAAAACATGTGCAACATGTATCCAATAAATCCTGTCTCAGAGCAACCAAATTGTATTTATTAAATGAGCATCTTGTAGCGAATCCTCAATTAACTATTTATCAAATGCGGCTCTTATCGTTTGTGAAGAGCCTACACTTGATATCTTGGCTGTTGCAACCAATAGCACAAGCCGTCTCACCCTCCTGCAATAATACCACAGACACTTGTTCGTTGATATGCAGGAGAGACTGTGGTGCTAAATCACTCTCCCCATGCGCGTCTAATGAGATGACGTGGCATTCCCAGGCAGAAATCTACCCTGACAGGCAGTAAAGGATTTCGTGTGTATATGCCATATGCTACTGTCTTTGTCTGACAGTATCCTTCGGTTACATTTTTTATGCCTTGTTTATTTGCCAGCTCATAAACATGCTGAAATATGAGTACCTTCCATATGGGTAGGTTATCCATGCACCTTTAGATTTGATTTGTTTTTTAAATCCAGGGTGCAGAGATGTACAGTTGTAATATCAGATACGTTGATGTATCTCAATTTCTGTTGCATCCATTTTTTTTTCTTCCCCTCCCCCATTGTGACCGGTTTATCATTTTCATCCATTTTTTAAATTATTATTATTGTTAAAGATTATTTTTATATTTAAAAACTGAAAATGAATACTGCAAAATATCTCATGTTGTACATTTGGTGCACACATGAAGCACAGTGCAGCGCTGCTGTGAATGCTCATTCTTTGTCTCATCAAGGTTTATTAATATTTAAATACATTTGTGTATTGGATCTTTAAAGCAGATTGAATTGGAATTTTTAAATGAATTTCTAAGGCCCATGTGGAAGTCTAATTCTGACATTATTTTAATGAATGTAGAATATTTTATCATGTAACCACAATCTTTTTTAAATTTCTTTTAACTTTTTTTAGTCTAATCTGAGCTGTTGTTCAGTGTCTAATCACATGCTTTCTTATTCATAAAACAGTACATCAACTATCGCCTGATCCACCTGACCCCGGCAGACTACGATGACTTCGTAAACATAATCCGGAGTGCCCGTGGGGCATTCTGTCTCACCCCGATGGGCATGATGCAGTTCAACGATGTCCTGCAGACCCTGAAGAGGGGGAAGCAGACCAAGGAGCTGTGGCAGCGGATCTCGCTGGAGATGGCGACGTTTTCTCCATGAGAGCTTCACACACCAGCGAGCACTAACTGTCTGAACTGCAGCTCGCCCAGGAGCTCAGCCCGAGCTTAGTGTGAGCCACAGCGCCCTCTAAAGACTCCAGACCCATCACTGGCAGCACAATCAGTCCTCCTCTTGCTCCGGTATTACACCAGGATGTGCAATCTCGTGGAGTTTCTGGGACATGGGAATAACTCGTGTCCAAAGGATCCTTCCCCTTTTATCGAACCCGTTGTCGTGTCTCATTTATTATTTCAGTTTTTTGTGTGTATGAGTGACGTTAAATAACTTATGACTAGTGTTTTATCTTAATCTGTCTTTTTCCTCTTTTCACTATGTTGATGTCTGCTTCACTGAGTTTTAGTTGTATGGTTATTGAAATACAATGTGTTTTTTGTTTTTTTCCCTTCTTTAGTTTTGTTGATGTTTGTTAATTCAAATTTAAATGAAAAACTAAATGTCAGACTCATACTGCAACATTCCTCTGCTTTTGGAGGAGTGAGCCTCCACCGGACGTAAAGGAGTACAGCGTAAAGGATACTCGGCGTATGAACGAGGGAAGAGCATCCTTCATTAAAAGAAGTAAACAGACATTTAATAGGAAACAATAATCAAGTACGGGTGAGGATTCTCCTACGTTTTTTTTTTTTTTTGTTTTATTCTTCGTTCTTTTGATATTTTGTATAGTGTGGTGTGTGCAGAGAACAGTTTGACGAATGAAAGCGACTGCTATCTGAGTTCCCTTTTCCAGCTGGCTGTTGGAGGCGAGGGCTTGAGGTATTGGGGCACAGAAGTTTGGCTGGCCCAGATTTTCTAACCTCCATGACTTTTCAGAATTTATCTATAACGAGTCCACTGCCAACAGGCTCTCCACTTCGTTTTGTTTTCTGTGCATGTGTATTTATCATCAAATGCAGATGCGCATACAGAAAAAAGCAGTATTCTCTCTTTATTTTCAGTCTCTAATGTTTTTTCCCCTGACTGACACACACGCACACATACTTTCGATGTTAACCTAGACAGGTTGATCTTTGCCAGGTTCTTGTGTTCCAGCCTCGAGTCCGGCGCCCTCTTTGGAGCTCACTAGTAGGGAATGAGTGTAGAAATTGTACTGTGATATTTTTGTATTCTTCAAAGTGTAGCTTGATTGGGGGAAAAAGATATATAAATATATAAATATATATGAATATATAAACCGTGCTGATTGCAAAAGGTTGTAATCTAGACTAAATAATAAAAAAAAAAATTAAAATGGAACAGACAAAAAGCAATATTGAAAATGTAGAGTTTACTTAATAAAGATAACTCAAAACACTAATTTTGTGGGTTTTGATGTTTTAATTTACATGCAAGGGTTTGGGTTTTATTTCCTGTTTGAGAATTTGCTCTTCAGTTTTTTTATTTCCTGTAACTGAAAATAAGTATAAAAATTACCCATGATTTTTTAGATTGGAAAAAGATAAAACTTTATTTATTCTGGCTTTATTATTATAATAAAACTTTATTATAAGTTTTCTTATATACACCATAACATATCGTACATCAATGTAATATATCTTCCATAACATTAAAAGCACTGTGAACTGGTGCATTATATATATTATATAATATATTATGCAGAAAGTGGTCAGCATGTTTACAAAATTGGTGTGCAGGAAAAACAGACAAGCAGCAGGATCTGTGCCATTATAAGAAGGTTTTTTAACATGCAATTTCAAGTGTTTTATGTGATTTCCATTTATTATTTCTTCCGACTACATTTCTTCCTCAAAGTTGACGGTTTAGCACTGTCCTTCCAGGTTTTTGATAATGTTTTGAAGGTTTCTTAACACAGTTCCATGATTTTAAATCTCCATTAATTTGTCCCTTCTGAAATGGTGACCTTTTTTGACCCTGCAATGTATTATCTGTTTTGGATGGTCAAAAAGAAAAGTTGAGGCATGTAAAAGTACTATAATCTAAATACTGCAGAAAGAGAAGGAGGAAGGAAGTTTGATCCTGCATTACAGTCAATGGAAATGATATCAAGAGTTATTCTAGTTAAAATGTATGCTGCAAGCAGATAATATTCACACTTAATTTGGGAAATTGTTTTATTTGGGAGTTGGAACATAATCAAATTTGGTGATGATCAAGCATTTGTGGAATTCTCAGGTAAGACTGTATTTGTCCGCTGATTCAAAATAAATGTAAATTGTGTAGCAGGAAAAGTGGAAGAAATAACAAAGCTATTAATAGTGAAACTAAGAGCATTTCCATACACACAATGTGATGAGGACAAACCCAAAATGAGGATTGGCCATATGAATGTGAGAAGTGGCCATAAAAAAATAATAAAATAAATAAAAACTATTGTTGGTTTAATCAGAAAAAAGGCATCAGTTTGCTACAGAGCTTAAAGATTAGACTTTGGTGGAATGGACAAAAGATCATGTGGTCGGATGAGATGAAGCAATGCACCCATCATGCATAGTTGCCACTGTACGAACTTCTGAGAGCAGTGTTATGATGTGGGGTCACTTTAGTTGGTCAGATCTAGACTCGGTAATGTTGTGTGGCCATAAAATTAATACAGCTGATGACCTGAATGTACTGAATGGCCAGATTATCAAATGATGATGAAAACGATTCAATTACTTGTCATGTACATGTACTTCACAGCACAGTGAAATGATTTTTTCTCATATCCGTTATTCAGCTGGGGTCAGAGCGCAGGTTCAGCCGGGATACAGCACCCCTGGAGCATATAAGGTTATGAGCCTTGCTCAAGGGCTCAACAGAGGCAACCACTGCCAAACTTGTCGAGTATTTTTTTCCCCTGATGTCACAGGCATATTCCAGGTTCTGGGAAATGAGGAATTTTTCTTTTACATTTTCACACATGAACTGGACACCACAGTGTGTGCTGTAATCAATGCTAAAGGTGTTTGAATGAAATCTTAGTGTGTGACTTTTTTTTTTGGCCAGGCAGGCATTATACATTAATGTACATTTATGTCTTTTTGTGTCAGTAACTCTGAGGTGTTCTGATTCTGTCCTCATGTAAATTTACATGAAAACATTGATATACAGTATGTTTATAAAGATACACATTTGTATAGATGTTGAATTTCAGATCAAACGCAAACAACAGGAAATTATAATTTGTTATTAGCTTTTAATTTTTTTTTATCTTATGTTTGAGCTTAAAAAAAGCATAACGGATTGCAAGTGGCTACGCCACCATGCTGCCTGCAATCCCTTTTCTTTCTTTTTTTTTTTTTTTATCTCAAACGTAAGATTTTACTTTGCCCATTTTATTTGCTGTGCATTGTGGCATTGGGGTTAGCGCTGTTGCCTTGCACCTCTAGGGTCGAGGGTTCGTGTCCTGCCTCTGGTCAGTGAAGTTTGCATGCTCTCAATGTGCTTGGTGGGTTTCCTTCCACATTCTATTCTGTGTGTATATGTGTGTGGCCTGTGATGTATTGGCACCTTGTCCAGGGTGTACCCTACCCTCTGCCTAAAGTCTTCTACCCTCTGCTACAGGCCCCTGTATACCATGTGTACTGGATAGGCTGTATAGACGATGAATGAATGAATGAATGAATGAATAAGGGATTGCAGAAATGCCAAAATTTGAAAATGTAATTTCTATAGACAAATTTCTCTCCCACCAGGGGGCGCAATAGGACGAGTTTTAAACGTCCAATGGAACAATTCAACTGATCACTTTGGATTGATTACATGAAACAACATTTGGTTATTGAAATATAACTAATTTGATATGAATATGAATCATATTTTACATCATGCATGACTATATTCATATAAATGCACACCCTTCAGGTAATGAAAATTAATTATACTTGATTTGTGGAAACCTGTTACTGTACGCAATTTACTTTTTTATGATTAAATTGCATGGTGGTAAAAAAAAAAAAACTCTTTGTGTAAACTATCAGGTGTAATTTTCTCAGGTTTAACCTGTACAGAGCAGTATTGTGATCTAATTTCTGAAAAGTTCTTCCCACAACTTCCCTCCATTGAGCCTCTTTACCTGGAAAAAAACGCACTGGAAGGAGGGGCTCTCTTGTGGAAGATCCGATCGCAGATTTTCCACACAGGGGTGGCCGCAAATCTATTTCCTTCCTTGCAACGAATATAATCCGTTTCGTTTAAACGGAGTATCTTAATAATAGCTACTCAGGCTAGATAATGTGATTTTAATGTCATTTTAAAGAAACATTTGCAAAATATACGCGCTTGATTTCGCTCCTGCTTATCCGGTCACCCCCCTGTGTTCCGCGCTGATTTGGTTTAGTCCAGAGTTTTGGCCTGAGGAGTCGCGAGCCAGCAGCATCACCACACAGCCGAGTGAAGATGGCGGATTTGTAGACGATGCTGTGAACTAGATTGTGAACTAGGAGCTGTTTTAAAACTTCCCTTGTGTATAGATACTCGGTGTTGGATAGACGGGGTGTGGAAGAAGTCTGAGTGTGAGTAAAGTTTAATTAAACCTTGTTTAAATGCTATTTTTTCACTCCTGTGGGTCGGTGAGTAACGTATGCTAACCCATAGTAACATTAACGCTGAAGAGAGAGAGAGCGCGAGAGGGAGAGAGAGCGAGAGATCTCGCGAGCTAGCCGGTTAGCTAAAACTTGTTGAAAAATCGTCGTAATTGTGGCTTGGAATAATTTGTCGTGGATAAACTATATTGTAAATGTGAAGGAAAAACGAAATAAAACTCAGTCGGATATGATTGTGGAACCTGAATCCAGGTAACTCGCGCTCGAGACAGTTTGTGCTGTAAAACTGAAGTAAAGTGGGAAAAAAACTGGAGATGTTTAAGCCTTAAAGCGTCGAGACTTTTCTTTATCTGCCTTCCCCCCCCTACATTCCTGAGGTATGGTAGTTCGGATTAAAATAATCTCAGACGTTTTTACAATCCCCCTTGCTATAAATCCAGACGTGTATAAGAAGCGAAACTAGACGCAACTAGAGTCATTCTGTGCAGCGTTCAACCACATTTTTTTGTGTTTTCTCTTAAACTTTTAATCAGATCCAGCTTTTGTTGAATATTGTTTTTTTTTCCCACGCCAAATAAAACACTATACCACTATATTATGTTATATTCTAGAATATCATAATGCAAGTTTGCAAGTATTATGTTGAAGTTTTGTTTTCACGCAACTCGTGAAATCACTTTTGAAATCTTTGTACATGCACGACATAAATCTTTGTTTAGTGATTTGTTTTGGCCAAACACGTGTCGTGGAGCATTCGGACTATTTAAAGCTACTGTATTAATTAATTAATTTATTAATTAAATCAGGATTAGTGCTGATGGTGGTTTCGTCTAGACAGACTATATGTAAACATATACTTGTATACAGCATATCTGGATTTGTGAGTTTAGTGAACACACCTCTGGAATTTAAGCTGCGTTACAGAACTTTGATTACAGAAAGAGAAACCTCTTTGTGAAATCAGGGTATTGAACACACTAATTAAAAAAAAATTTTTTTTGGTGAATGTGTGTGTGTAAGGTTTGTTTTTTGAGAATGCATTAAGATAAATAAGCACAACATCTTGGCTGGGGACAGCAGAAATTGTGGCCTGCCATTACAAAAATTGCTTTCATGAGTCAGTGGCACTTAATAGATTAACTTAGGAAAAGTGCCTTAAACTAAAGTGCGCGTATGTGGGTTTTTTATTTTATATTTTTACAAGCATATTTTGCTGAGAATGCTGAAATGATATTCCTGCTCCAGCCCAGATATTGTATTTTCCGAGCATAACCTAGAACTGTAGTTCATGTTATCGGATCAGACCTTGTATCCGTCCAATCTGTCGCTGAATCATGAATCATGCCGCCCAGCTGCGTGTTGGACATCGCTTTTAGAGACATCATCATTTATTAAACCAGGTTCAGAGACACAGAGAAGACACAAGCACATGCAGAAGGCTGTTAGTTTAATTAGGCATGGCGAGTTTGAAGGGTTTAAATCTTTCATGCAGGATGAATCATTTGCTTTGAACCGTCTTTCACGTAACTGGTTCATACGTAGCGTGCAAATTGACAGCTCCTCAGAAAGCTTCGGATGCTCGTGGACTAGGGTGCGCAATTCGTTGGTGGGAAGAAAAATTGCGATCTTGACCCATATGTATACAGAGTCTTGTTTCTAAATGACATCAAGTCACTTGCATGTATTTCCAAGCCCTCAGAGAACACTGCATTCACATGTTCATTTAATTTACTTGACGACGATCTCATATTGCTATATCAGTCACACTCATTGGTCACACTCGCACGGTGTAAAACAAAACCCTAATAATTTACCAATCTGGTATCTTATCACTCGACCTCTTTCTCATTCTTGGCGTTCCTCTATCATTTACATCACATTTAAGAAAGAGGTGGACCTAAACAAGCTAATCAGTGTACTCGGAGTTGGAGCAGTACGAAGTTATGTTCATGTCAAAAACCTGTGAGGTAAACTATGTGCTGCACTCAAACTATAATTCCATGCTCTAACCTGCGCATGCTCGGTATAACAACGCTGTGATGTTCCAGCCAATCTGAAACTAGAGGAGGGACAATACATCCAATCACAACCTGCGAGCAAACAATAAAAAAAAATTTCTTAAGTTATCTTACGAACTACCTAACAAACTCTGTGACATTTACCTTATGCTGATAAAATAATAATAATATAAACTAAGAAATGTGGTAGTGAAGTACTGTAGTTGGCTGAGGGTAAAACAAGCACAGGTGTTATTTATTAATTATTTTATATATTATGTTATTTTATATATTATTATCTCTTTGTGCTTAACAGCTTTTAAGTAATTCACTTCAAGTCTTCTTAAATAAGAAAAAGTGATTCTTTTTTTGTTTTGTTTTTTTTAAGAAGAGATTTGAAAGGCCTGTTTAGACAGCACAGGTTTTTATTTTTTAAATAAACAATTAATTCCTTTTTTTTAACGCGAGTGCATTAAATGTTTTGGTAGAATCGTGTGGCAGAATCTTGATCTCAATTCTCCTGGAGAAGAATCGTGATTGACGTTTTAGCAAGCATTGTGCAGCCCTACTGTGGACATGGCTGATATTTATTCTCCCCTCATAACTTCGACGTGTGATTTATAACAACAAAAGATGAAGAAACAGACCGAGCTTAGTAATGTTTTTTTTTTAAAAACTATTACTGAAATTTTATTTGACAAGTGAAGCATCGTAAATGATAAATTGTAAGAGGTCTTCACTCTGCTTTGTCTGTAAGATAGAATCAATGTAAGGAATGTAATTAATAAATGACTTTATGACTGATGTATAGAGCCGTGAAAAGCTCTGTGCAGTGACTGAAGTAGAGTTGTATGAATAGTTCATCATCCACGAATATTCACCTTGTAAATGAGTCTAGTAGAAAAAATATTATGTGGCAGTGCAAAAGGAAGATGACTTGGTTTACTAGTAATGTGCTGCCAGACGCTGTAGAATTAAAAGAAAATAAGGTTTGCTTATATTTGTCGTGCTTCACTTTAGACTGACTGACTGAATGATGGAAAGAAGATGGAGACTTTTTTCCACATACAGGTTTTTATTTACAAACGGGTGATTTGTTATTGTCCTCAATAAACAAAGCTTAATGGTCTAATTATCTGTAGGGCATTATTCGTACAGTCAGGAATCAATAAACAAATCTTGGGTCATAATTAAGTCGAACAATAAATCTCTCTCTCTCTCTCTCTCTCTTTCTCCCTCTATTTCACAAACACACACATACTTTTCCAAATGACATACCAGCATTTGATTTTCACGGCTTTATTTCCATAGATTTAATCAAATCAACTTGAGTTTTTGAGTTCCCTAAGTAGGCGTGGAGGTTGGACGTAAAGGTTTCAGTGTATTTTCTTTCCATGTCCGTATTGGTCATTGACCCATTCGGAGTACAATACGTCAACACTTCATGCCCAGTCTTTCTGGGACATGCTCCAGATCCACTGCTACATGCTGACCAGGATTAACTATGTTTACTGATGATTAATGAACATGTGATTACGTGTGATGAGACTGCACGCTGTGCTCGGTATGTGGGGTTAGATACGAGTAATCAGAGTTGTTATACCAACAAGTAGAAGAAGAGCTTTTTTGGTGGTCCTTAATGTAAAAAAAATAAATAAATAAAAATAATTATGGGAGGAAAAAAAGCTTTACAGAATCAAAAAATGAGCTCGAAATGTGTGAGGAAATTTGTACAAATTATTATTTTCAGTTTGTCCACCCCGATGAGCAAGCTGACGACGACAGAGGCGTGGGAAAAACTCATCATGGCATCTTTATGTAATAATGGACATCAAGCTCTCTGAACCAGACACCACAATTATGTGACGTGTGTTTTTCAGAGATTTAGCCTGTGTGTGTGTGTAGAGGAGAAAGAAATATAATAATACGAATTAAAAAGTGATCGCTTTATCTTGATTGTGAGTATAATGGGTTTGTTTTGTGAATAGTACCTTACACATCCATGTGAGCCATCAGACTGCTTATAAATCTTATTTCAAAAGATTCTAGGTACAATGAAAGGCTCCTACGCAGATGGTCCGCACTGCGTTATTTATATAAAAAATTCTTGTTTTTTTTATTTTATTTTTTTGCAATCAGTTCACTCGTCAAAGACCAACCACGTCTGTCACGTATGTGTATGTTTTTCTGACTAATAACCGAATTAGAAGTCGCTCAGAAGGTGGGTTTTGTCACAGCAAAGAGAAATCCTACTGCAGATGTCAAAGATAACTGCTCTATAATTAAGAGGTGTCTACTCAAGAAGAGGCATCTTCATTAATGTGGCATTAGAGTGAATCCTTAAAAAGTGTTTGTGTGGGTGTGTCTGTGTTTGAGAGATTTTGCTGGGCGAGCATAAAAAAAACAAAAAAACAAACAGTTTATTTTAGACTTTTTGTTTGATTTGCTTTGGATGGTTTTCCTAAACATTCAAAAAAAAAGTTTTGTTTAGTAAGTGATTGCCTGTTTTTTTACGCATGTAGAGTGCATGTGTGTCCAGAGGACGTTATCTTAAATAGAAAGATCTCTGTTTCTGTAGTCCATACTCTTATAGTTGTGTTTGTGCACTTGAGCTACAACTCTCTTGTGTCGGTGCACTTGTGTCAAATGTGTATTTGTACCTGCACGTCTCAGATAAACAGCTGTAAAGTTTCTTGCGTCCTATCCTTCGTGTGCGTGGGTGCATGCTTGTATGTGTGGTTTTAGACAAATCTCAAAAGAGGTTGGTTTTAGTGCCCTGTGAATCCTGCAGTGCAGAGAGCACTGAAAAAAAATTGCGAAAGCTGTCATAGACGTGGATTCTGAATTTATTAATAATGTATCAGGTTTTAAGAACTAAATATGTCCTGGTTTAACTGAACACTGTCTGCTGAAATGACTAAGGATGTGACTGCAGATAAAGTACTGGAAGTTTATTGAACTGCAGCAAGGAAAAAAACAAACAAAAAAAAAACTGAGTAGTAGGGCTAATGTCATTTCTCCATATATTTTTTTTTATACTACAGTTTTAACTTTAATCATCAGTGGACCTTATCTAAAGCGTTTCAATGCAAAACTACGTGGTTTATGGTAGCTCATGCATTAAATTATTAAATAACAAATTTGTTGCATCAGTGCCCCTACTGACGTCTGAAATCCAACCAAAATGCATGCCATATGTATGTTATGAAGAGGAGGGTCTGGGTCTCAAGTTGCTATGTTGTGTAGGATTAGTACCAGCGCCAATAATGCAAACAGTGACATTTTTTTTCAATGGTGTGTGTATATATAGTTTTTGAGAATAAGGGGTAATTAAAGTGTATTTGTCCAGAATGTCTGTGTATTTTGTAGCGTTGACATTTCCCTTCCCTGGAACTGATGATGTTTAGAGGTCCATAAACCTTTGACCATAAAATGAAGTTCATTGATCCTGAAGGATGTTCTCAAAAACATAATTGTAATAAAAAACATTTGGTTCTCAAATACCAATGTCATATCATATGTAGTTTACTCAGTGAAACATTTATTCACTCATTCTCGTATACATTTACATTTAGGCATTTGCCCTTATCCAGAAATAATGAAATACAAATTACATTTGTATTTCATTATACGTGTGAACAGTTGAGGGTATCCCAGACACTGCTTATCCTATTGCAGGAGGCAAAACCAGGAGACTAGGACACAGAAAAAAAGTTTCTAACGGTGAAAAAAATACAAACAGTAGATTTTTTTTAACCCTTAAAACTAAAGCAGCACCGGCACCACCACAACACGGGACCGGGTTTTAAAAACAAACAACCACTTTATATGGAAGTCCTGCAGGTGTGTGTGTAAACGTGGAAGCTTCAGACATCATACTGCGTACTTGGGGTTTCTGATCCATCATGCAGAACCAAAGTAATCATTACTTTTAAAACGTGTAAATTGTGCTGCTTCCAGAGTATAGGAATGATGTCACACAAATGTTGCAAAAATGTGTGTATTATTATTATTATTATTATTATTAATTAGTCACAGAAACAAATGAAAATGACCATAAAAACGTGATCTTTGCCTTTATGAGCCATTTTATTATATATGAAAAAAGGATACACAATCTGGAGCCCTATACACACGCAGAGTCAGCCAAAAAGTGTATACACACTCCAGAAAAAGAAAACTACTATGAAATATTTTTTTATTAATATATTAATAGCATTATAATTTATGTCTATATATAACGTATAGCAATATATTTAGTGTTAGAAGCACACAAACTCACTCATACTATAAAGAGAATTTGGAAACACCAACTAGCCTAATCTGCATATCTTTTGGACTGTGGGAGGAAACCAGAGTACCCAGAGGAAATCCTCCAAGCACCAAGTGGAGAACATGCAAACTTGACCCACACAGACACAAGGCAGGCATCGAAACCTTGACCCTGGAGGTGTGAAGCCACAGTGTTAACCACACTGCCAACAGTAGAACATACCAGACAAAGATTATTAATGCACGTACCTGCCAGTTCCCTCCTTCCAGCCTGTCTATTATATGAGAAGTACCAACCAGAGAGAGTAAAGGCTAACTCAGGCTTCCTCCACAAGGTGTGAATCCTATCCAAGGCAATCGCACCTTCTCAAACTGCTGTGTCATAGAGTTAAACCAACAATTTAACCTCTTCCTAACGGTGATCAGGGAGGAGACAGTTTGATTTACAAACCTCATTGTGGTAAATTAGTTGATGCATCTGGATTGTGGGGGGGGCCGGGCTGAATTAAAGCTGAATTAATATTCGTTTAATACTGCTTGTGTTCATTTAGATTTCAGATCATTTACTCGGCTACTGGTTCGCACACGCCGAGCATTGAATCTGTGTTTGTGGACTCGTTTTATATTTTGCACTAGCTTACCTAACTCCCAAGTCTACATGATTACAAACTAATTGAAGGTAAGGTTGGTGTGTATTTCTGTGTCTCTGGTTACAGATTAAACATTGATTGGCTCTTGGTTTCATTCTGTGAGATGAGGTTGGATCCTAGTTCTGTGACATTGCGAGTTTGTTTTTTGTGCTGTCATGCTGCAAGTACAAACAGAAAAGTCTGAATTATTCTCTTTTCGAGGTGCTAACTGTGCCTGTATGTTCCTTCCGGATCTTTCTGGCTCACTTTAACTCTGAGGAATGTGCTGTCTGCCCTCTTCTACACTAATGTTTTTTCTTACAGACACCAAGAGTGCTTCGTGTCGCTTTTGCTTGTTTGTTCGTGGGCAAGCATGGCTCATGAATTGAACTTGCAATCATCACGGGATGAGAGGAAGCTTGTTAACAAATCTCATTTTAATACATTAAATGACTATGGCGTGATATGACTGCGTTGTGTATGGTGAAGTTATGACCATGATTCTATGTTAAAGTACAATTGCACACGTTTGAATGCATGATGTGCGTCCTAAGACTCATACTGATGAGCTCTGTGTCAGAAATGTATTCCCTTACAAATAAAGGTATGTTTAAGCAACATTGGGGCAAAAATTATGCTACAGGAAATGTTAAGCATATTCTGTGTAAAAGTTGGAATGTGGCCAAAGCCGGAGAGGCGCGTACACACACACACACACACACACACACACACACACAAACTCTTCCTCACCAGCTGTGTTTGACTGGTATGCTGATCTGGGACTGCAACAATTAATTGATGTCTTCAGCATTAAGTTCTCCATGAGATTTTTTTCCTTTTTTTATTATAATTATTTTTTTTATAATCGATCTGTCGCTCATTTAAGAAAGACACAATGGCCTTTTAGTAGAATTACTGTTTTGATAGGACAGTGTGACTGAAATGTTTAATTGGCATCGTTTACTAAATGGCTACCTTAATAACAGATCTGCCAGGCTTTGAAACCATCAGCGGGTCCATGGAGGAGGATAAAACCCCATTTACACAGTGTGATATATGGTGGTACATTAAGGTTTTAGTAGGAGCATTTGTTTTGTTTTAAAGCATTGTAGCTTTTTTTATTTTTTTAATTTTCTGAAAATGGAGATGGTTTAGAATGGCACTCATTCTGTTTATGTGGTACTTGTGGTACCGGGGTCGTTTAGACAGACTCCCTGAAACACATTTGCTTTTTACAATCATGACTTTAAACTTGCTTTCTTATATGTGCATTATGAATATATTATTACTTTTTATGTTTGATCAAACTTTTTATTTGGTCCTAATCTTAATTACAAGAGATGTGGGGAGGAGAACTTGATTCGGTTATGAGTTGCAATTAATTTGTGTGGCGATTCATGACTCCCAAAAAAAAAAAAAAAATCCATTTATAATAGAGATAAACTGTTTGATCTGCCACTGACCAGAATTGGTGAGTTTTCAGTTTGATCAGCCATGAGTGGGTTATCGATTCTGTAGCGAGCGAACAAACTTAAGAGTGGTGCGACAGAAATGCATTTGCACTTGCACTACCAAAAATCGTGCTTGTGGAAAGCGTCCAACTGCCCTTTTTTTTTTTTTTTTTTTTTGTGTCTAAAAAAATCTCATAATTCTCTCATTAATGATGCGGTAAGCGCAGATCCTCTCAAAACATCGTGAGCGCAAAATAGTCTTGCGCGCTTGCTGTTGAATGGGGTTTTGAGACTTTGGAAAGAGGCATTTGAGATGAAAAAAAAAAAATTTGCCATGTAATCCTACAGGTGGTACGCTCTGAACTATTTACACATTTTACTTCCATGTGGTAGGAGTGAATCATTTGTTAATTAAGCCAGACGACAGAGATGCGTGCTGCTTAGTAATTTGCGTAATTGTAGCGTCTTTGATTAATTGAAACTCTTGTATTTGAAGTTGGCTTGTATTGTAAAAATGCTGCACTTTTTTTAAATTGATTAAGGAATGAACTACATTTAATTACTCATGTTCAATTCAGTTGTGAAGCTGTTGAACAAAACTAAGGTATAAAACTTCGGTTTGGATAAAAAGTTTAGACAACTTTTTTTTTAAGTTTTAAAATTGTAAAAAAAAAAAAGGGGGAAAAAGTAATTTATAAAATTGTAAATTAAATTTATAAAACCGTGATAATTACAGAATGGCAATATTAATCAAATCAGCACCTAGGTATTGTGAAATCGTATCTGGTGTTCACTGGTGATTCCCGTTCCTGTTAGTTACAGTGAATGTATTTGTCGTACACTAAAAGCTGTGTAACACTGAAACAGTCTGTAACACTGAAAGTCTTTAATGCTGATGTTCTCTTGTGGTTTTTGTTTAATACGTTTGTAATATCGTGCTACCCTGTTAAGACTCTAAAATTAGTTAAATATTTATCTTATTTTTATAGATATGCTTGCTGACGTGACTCACATGGCTTGCGCTATAAGAATGCCTTGATTTAATCTTAGCATGCATCATTTTTGATCCTTTCTTGGTTTTGACTGGTCTTTTTGGTTTAAAACCAAAGAAGGAGCTTCTAATTATAAAGAGAGGGTCACATCAAACGTTCTCCTCACTGTTTTTTCAGTTTCTTTGAAAACCAAAAAAAAAAAGTGGTAAAGTTTTGTCTGTCTGTCTGCTAGGCCTTTCTTGTTCATCTCTGTCTCAGTAATGACCTCTGCTTGAGTGAGGCACTTTCACAC
The DNA here is from genome assembly GCA_011419295.1 of Clarias macrocephalus. Classification (NCBI taxonomy): domain Eukaryota; kingdom Metazoa; phylum Chordata; class Actinopteri; order Siluriformes; family Clariidae; genus Clarias; species Clarias macrocephalus. Next base: position 102,183 of record JAAGKR010000269.1, read on the forward strand.
GAATTGCGTTAAGTCGCAAAGATCATCCCCTCAATATGCGACCTGTGCTTGCGTTTTGTAATTCACACTGAAATCTGGTGTAAATCAGACTCAGTGGGTTTTTTTTTTTTTTTTTTTTTTCCTTTAAATTTAAAGAGCATGCTGGTGACTCGGATAAGGTGTGATATGTAACACAACAGTGGTGGGGTCTAGAATGACGTATACCATATGTAGATGAACTGAGTGTTGAGGTGTTTTTTACAGACAAGTGCACATCTCTTGCCAAACACAACAATCTGCTCGGAGGGGAACAAGTTTCTGGACCTCGCCTTCTTCCTGATTTGCTGCCATTTCCAGCTATTACACTGGTTTCGCTTCATTCCTGTATGGGTGTGTGTATATGTATATACAGTTATGTATGTGTATATCTATTTATATCATTTATACACACACACACAATGACATTTCACTTCTCATCGTCTCTTATGAGGAGAACTGTCACTGTATAGTATGTGTCTATATATAATATATTTTTTTGTTGTTCTGCTTGACCAGTATGCACAAAATGATTTTCCAGTATACACTATTCCCATACACAGTTGCGCATACTAGTGGGTCGCACAAATCACACGTCTCAAAATGTCACACTCCTGTTTAGCTGCTCTTCACACAGATCTTGTTTCCAAGACTGTCTGTGCTGCCAGCTTTGACGGCGACGACCCGATTCCTCCTCTGTACCTTTTACTCAGAATGTATGGCGAGGAGTAATTAAAGCCCGGCTTCGTTTTTTTTTTTTCTGTTGCGTGACGAGCACAGCTATATAACCATACTTGTAGATCAGTAAAATGATTGAGGTTTGAGTGATTCTTAATTAGAAAAAGAATTATCCTCTTTGAGGGTTCGTGCTTTAGTTTTTACCTTGAGAAAATCGGCTATTGCAGAAACAGAAATTAAATCCGAGAAATATTAAATAATAAAATGTTTGATAAGATAACAAGCAGGGCTTGAAATAATTCTTTCTAATTCTAATTAAGAAACTTGCTATAGAATTCTGTCTTAACAGTACTATGCGCATGCCGATGTTAAGTTATATTTGAAATAATTGGTTTTGTTAGCAGAGTCATAACTGGAAATGAAAGCCAATTGTGTTGGGCAATTTTAGACAAGGTTGCAGAGAGGATAAGTATTTCATGTAGAAAAGTTCTGGATGAATTGTGTAAGGTTTTGACTTGTTAATGCGTGAAGGTTAAACTTGACTGCAGTGATAGTTTCCCATCAAGTGACGGATTCTTAATTGTTTGTGGTACAGTTTGTTCAGGTGCTTTGATTTTTTTTGGAATCACGACATGCAGTTATACTCTGATGTAACTGCATGTTGAGCTTGTGCTTCTTTTCTCGTTTTAATTGGACAATTCAACCATCAGAGACGAGGTTTTAACAAACTGATCGTTGGGGCAGGGCGTTGATCTTTGCATGCAGGGCTACTATGCACGGATGTTGAGTAAGAGTGTTGGAGTAAACATTACCATCTTGAGGTGAGGTCAATGACCATTCTTATTGTAAATAGAGCTAAAAAGCTTACTCTTATGGTCATAACATGCAATGGTTGCCCTTGTTTAACTCCTGGTAAAGTTTTGTGTAAACATTTGCGAAAGCCAAACCGAATGACACATTTCCAGAGGATGTACAAAAATTTGTAAAGGCTGACACAACTCGTTTATATACTGTGACGGCCACAAAACTCCTTGATTAACATAAACGGTCAAGTGCACAAAAACGAGTAAAGGGTGAGGGACAGAAGTGAAAGTCTTTCTGCAAATAAAAAAAGTTAAATTTTTATATAAAATAAACATGATTAAAAGTAGGCCAGTACAGTTCAGTACTGTAAAAAAAAAAAAATCACTGGTATGCGGAAAGGGGGAGAGCAGCTGCCTGCCAAAACCCCACATCCAAAACCAGTCATGGAAGCATTCTCAGCAAGAAAACACGCCCAATAACATTACATCATTGCAAACCACACATTGTCTCCTTAGTAATTGCTTCTAAGTGGTTCCGATTTGCATGTGAACTGTCCATGTTTCGATCTTGTATTACTGCTAGGTAACGGAAGCACGATCTTCCTCCAGGTTCGTGACTCACCTCTCTGCTTTGTTTAAGGTTAACAAGTGCTACAACTAACTCTTAATGCAAGGCTGAATCACAAATCTCTATCTAACTCGTGAAAAACAACACTAATAGGTTTACGGAACAAGGGATTCAACGCCTTACATAGGATTAGTAGTTAGCTGAGGGTGTTCAGAAGAGGAATGAGTAAGAAATAAATACAAAAGTATGAGATTTGAAGGACTGTCCACCACCTCCATCACCTTATGGCTATATAGTGCCAGTAAGAATTAAAAACTAATACTTTCACCCCTGAATATAAATGTATGAAAAAAGTTAGGACTAAATCCTCTGGAAAAAAAAGTTTATTTAAAGTATATTTAAAGTCTTATCTGAGTTTATACATGCTCAGAAGCACATGTTTAATGTGTATATTTTTCTGAGCTTAACGTGTTTTCTTTCAATGAAAGTCTGTCAAATTTCTTGTTTAAATGCTTGTACAAATGATTTACAAGTAAGCTTGTTAGTATCTGGTCTGAAAAATTTATAACGTTATACAGTAGCATACACATGGTGATTTACAGCATCTTTGAACCAAAATGTAGTTTTCATGTACGTTTTAAGAATTAAAGCTTCTTTCCTGATTAACTCCAGACATTCTGGCCAGTTTAGAATATACCATGAAACAGTATTCTCTTTGTTTCCTTTTTTCATAAACCTTCTCTCTGTAAAACTAGCGAGTCAAGGCTGAGAGAACATTGTGTTATTGCTTTCTGATGCAGTGGAAGATGGTGTGTAATCAGGATTGCCTTCCTGTCATGCTTTGGCTGAGTAGCTGTCACCGGACACTTCTCCTCGAGAAGGACATGTGCCACAATCTCAGTTGGAAGACAAAAACACCTCAAATCTGGGTGTTGGAAATTTAGCCAGCTGTTTGTGGAGTTTCCTTTCCCTCCCCCTCCTCTTTCCGAGCCAGTTCTTTGCTTTAATGTTGTTTAAGCATTGAAATGTGATCCTGGTCAGTATTCACGACATGTTTGAAGTTGGATTCCCGGAGTCAAATTAAGCCGAAGGTGACAGACTGGAAAAATGTGGTTACTCCTAATGTGGCTCATATCCAGCTACAGAGTCTTCTCCTTGCCTCTTTATTTTCATGATAAAATGATCACCCTCCCATGTCACTGAATCCACACAGTGGATCTCTTTGTCGTATCCAACGTTGAAAATGATTTATCATGCAAAAAAAAACTACATAAAAACAAACTAAAAACCCTAGCCCAATGTAAATCCTGAACCTCTTGTAAAACTTTTATTTTCTTGTCCAATGAAGCATACCAAAACATTTTACTGAGAATGTTTGCTTTCACAGCTGATCTCACTCCATGGACTAAGATATTATTTGACAGCACCTTCCCATACTTAAAGTACGATGCAGATTACAGGACTGTGCCACGTTGTTGATGAGTGATGCCAGGATGTCGAAATAATATTTTCTAAATATTAAGATAAGAGATGTATACACCTTTATTCGTCCCACAGTTGGGAAATTTCTTAGTTACAGCAGCAAAGTACAATGTGCAAATAGAAAATAGGGACAGTAAATCATAAAAATACAAAAACAAAACACAAACAAAAAAAAAAAAACAATGCAGTAGTTACACTTTCAAACCAATTGCACTAGGGTAATATTGCAGTTTAAAATGTTATTGCACAGTTGCTATTGCACAAAAATGTAAGATATTGTTACTATATATTGTAAGATTCAAGATATTGTAACAGTATATAACAGTATACAGCAGTGTGCACTTGTTCACTGAGAGCAGCTCTGATGTAGAAATGTAGAAATGCTTTATGTCCTTGTGGTATTCTCTTAAGGAAAAATCTATATCTACTGTATGTGCAAACCACGAACTTGACATTTTTAAAAGCAAAAATATAAGGAGGCAATAGAATATATAAAACTACTGTTTTTATTAATTTACACACCACTTACCTTAAGATTTAACTGTTTATTTTTCTTCATTACCTATGCTTATGAAAGAACTAACTTTAACACACATTCACAGCCTTAATCAGCATGTATTTAAATTGATTCAGAGCTTATCATGCCAGGATCCTTAAGGCCAAACACCTTTAGAAAATATCTGTTTCCGAATACTTAAAGTAAATAACAAGGTGTTTAATTTAGAGTGTGAGCAAGTTATGTTTGCTTTTGGATGCATACGGACTGTACTTAAGCAGTCGAGTTTGAAAGGGTCGGTACAGCTGTACAAGTAAAACTATTACGCAGTCGACTCAGTTGTTTGTAGGGTTGGGTACCGAAAACCGGCGCCAATACGGCACCGGTACCTAAAGAACCGGTATGTACCGGACCGAAACAGAACGCGAGTTTTGGTGCTTCATTTTGGTGCCACTGAAATGCCTCAACTGCTGATTGAAATATTTGTTCTCTGGGGCTATGAAGACACAGTTGTAATAAGCATTAGATTCATCAACGCACATGATCGCTAGTAAAAATTTAAATACTTCATTCATGTGGTGTCAGAAATGATCGGAAAAATAAATTATTTCCTTAATTTGAAAAATCTTGAGGACTTCGGAAAGCTTTGGTAATACAAATCCAAAACCTTGTTGCAGTAATGTTGCTGTCCATTTTATTTTTGTAGATTAAAAGTTTATTAGATTAGACAACTAAATTGAAGGCACAAAATCATTAGGAAATGAGACCATCCGAGATGCACGTGAATGCAGCAACTAACGTTACACTTGCTCTGACGGCAGCAGGTGATCTACCGCTATCTTAACTTGCTAAATTAACTTTTGTTAAAATGCCTAAAACTAAACGGTGGAAAGTGTGGCTATATTTCACAAGAAAGGATTCCAACACCGCGACGTACAGCAGGTGTTTTACAGCAGTTGCCTGTAAAGGGAGAAACGCGTCAAATCTAATGAAACATTTGAGGGCACACAGAATAAACTTAAAAGCAGAAGGATGCACTGTGTTTGACAGCTTAGGGACAACAGCTGGCACTATCGGTGTGGATGACCCCAGCCCCAGTCACACCAACCGTAGCAAAAATAATCCACCGATTTATGATGACAGCAGCCTTCTCGCAGGTTAGTAGTAGGCTAATGTAATGTTAACTGCAAAATGCAAATCTTGCATTCATACTAACAAATGGTCAAACGATTTGTAAAATACTAATGTAACATGGATTCTGTTTATAATTATGACTTTCCAGCTAGTACTAGTAGTACTACAACAGTGACCCAATTTATCATTGCAAAGAAGGATATATTGTTAAATTTTAAGCATAAAATTTTTTGTTCAATAAAAATGTAGGAGAACTGCCTCCGTCCTAAAGGACCCCACCCATCCTGAGCGCTAGGATTGGGTACCGAAAACCGGTGTCAATACGGCACTGGTACCTATATATCCGGTATGTACCGGACCGAAACAGAACGCGAATTTCGGTGCCACTTAAGTGGCTAAACTGTCGATTAATATATTTGATCTCTGGGGCACCGTGTTTGATAGCTTGCGGACAACAGCTGGCACTATTGGTGTGGATGACACCAGCCTCGGTCATGGGTTAGGTGGCTTATGTTTTGTTGTTGTTGTTTTTGTATTTACTTATGTATTCATATATACTTTAAAGTTTTAATATATTGTCCAATTGTAAGCATCACATTTTTTGTTCAATAAAAATGTATTCTTGAGTCATCCACCATCATTTTGTGGCTTTTGCAAAGTATCGGTTCAGGCACCGTTTTGGCACCGGTACCGGTTTAAAAGTATCGATTTGGCACCGAACTCTAGTTGTATGTTGTTTTTATTTTGATTTATTACAGTTTTAGCTGTAATTAAACAAATGTATTAGGGCAAACTTTCAACTGGTCACTGGTATAGAAATAATGAATCCTTTGAAAATGAGGCACACCTTTAAAGCAGAAAATGTAAACTGCTTCAATCTTCTGCAAATACTCGCATTTTGTTCGAGTATTACCTCCTTTAATTTTATGTTCCAAAATGTTGGTGCAAAACAAGTCACCTACTGGACTGGGGCATAAAATTATTTGGTATGAGACAAGGCATTTAAACAATCAACAACATTAAGTTACACATTAATTAAATGCGTATTCTATACGTATCCATATGTTACTGGAGACAAATGAGAAAATAAACGCCAAATTAAAGTCGAGTTAGAAATGGAGGTGCCCAAAAGTTGAATGTAGTCGACAGCCTCCTTCCGATTCATAGCTCTCCTGAGATAAATCTGCTATTTCTGGTGGTGGAAAACACCACATTTTGAAAGCAGCAGTGTCATTTCAGAGGAGTTCGATGAGGCAGCTGACATCACATGCTGCATGTGTCCAATCTCAAAGCAGATTCTTATACAACATGCTAATGACGGCGTGCTGTGGAGGAGAGCTCCAGCTTCGACTGAGTGGGCTGGGGAGTGTGGGACTCTTGACTCCAGAGGGAAGAACCAGGGTTTTCATTCAATTAGCAATAAACGAGAGATCAAACAGAGTGGGGGGGGGAAGAATATTTAATGATGAAACAGCAGGATGCTTGGAAAGTGCATCATTCTTTTTCTTTCAAGTCTTGTTCATGAGCTAATTCTTTACTCTGCCCCTCGTACTCTCAACTGTCCACTACAGAGCAGGCTGGAGCTTTTGTCCACCCTTCAGTGTTCTGACAGACCCATTGAGCAAGTAAAAGCACCAGTGGGTGGCTTAGTGTCGTCTTCTTTTTTTTTTTTTTTGTTGTCTAGGAACCTGTCTAGTTTTAAGTAGATGTAGTTAATATAATGATGAAGAGTTAGCTTCTACCATTAATGCAGACTATGGAAAAGGGTAAGGGGACAACTGTTTAAGTAGTTTATTTCCTCTCCTGTAGCACATTTGTGTTTTATTTATTTATCCCCCCCCCTCTTTGTTTTTTGTTTATTGGGGAGCTCACATTGAATTAGCGGTGAACTTTCACTGGTTGAGGTGATGCATTATGCTAGAAGGACAGTTGTAGAACTTGTCTTTATTTTACTAGATCATCTCTCTTCTGTGTAATTATTCCACCTGATAATAACTGATCTGTCATCAGTCAGGAAGTGCCTTGCCTCATATGTCGACTATAGCAGGCTTTTGGATTCAGAAGTGTGTTCTGAAGTTGCAGTGCCAATCAATATCCTTTTTATTTCCCTTTATTTCTAGTAGCTGACGCATGAAATCGGCTTTTCCCAGGTGTGTACGTTCATCTAGAGGCTGACTTGAGAGACTTAAACGGGATGTGTTTTCAACTGAGATGATATACGTTTTTTTTTTTTCCTTCCACTTTATCCTGGTTCAGGGTCACGGAGGGTCCAGAGCTTATCCTGGGAGCAAGGATTATGAGGCGCCTTGAATACACCATGCTGCAAATACTGCACTCACATTTACACGCAGTCACTCCAAGGGGCAGTTTTTCTGAGCTACTAGACAAGTAATTAGATGATAATGTTCAGAAATTACTCTAGCTCAGTGTTTAATGTGGCACCCTAGACACTAAGGGCACTTTCACACTAGGTGCAGTTGATTTGTACTGTGCCCAGGAATGATTACACTTGAACCACCCAGAATGCACCAACTTTGTTTGTGAGCCACCATTAAACACAAGCGGAGGTGAGGACGAGGAAGTTAATGATTAATATTATTGATGGTATAGGACACGAATAGGCCATTAAGCTCACTTTTTTTTGCCCCAAACTCTTTACCTTGTTCTTTTAAAGTTGTATTCTATCACACTTTCCATTGTTTTTTTTGTCATCACAGCCTGCAGTTGTGGCTTACGCTGATGTCTGTTCCTGCAAAACGAATTTGCTTAAACAGATTCATTCTGGAAGGCAGAAATGGATATGTGCGTCTTATCGGATCTTGCGCAGGCATGTTGTCTCTGTGCAGTAAATTGCTTACAGCAGCCTGATATTTCCCTTAAAGTGATTATAGCATGCACGTTAAACGGAGGTGGATTATCTGCTTAACAAGGTCAGGAAGCTTCTACATGAGTTTTTGGATCGTAAGCAGAACCTACAATCTTAAAATACCTTCAGTCATTTTGCCAGTGATCTGTATCTTTGTGTTGTAGCTGTGTACGAAGGTAAACATCTCCTGATGATAAGAGAATTAGCACGAACAACTGTTTTTGGTGTTAGTTTGTTTCATAGAATAATATTATTATTCAGTATTTTTGAAGTCATGGGTAATATGTTGGTAATTGAAGCTCGTTAAAAACATTAGAAAGATGCTTGGCCTTGCGCAGATCGGACCTTCTGACTGCTTTAAGTTAAGCTGCATGTGGTAAAACTGTGGGAGATGGCACAATAGATTCCACTATAGATAGACTTTTTCAGTGCCTCGAGCAAGGCTAACAAGGACATCTCTGTCCCTCAGCACAGAACAGCCCTTTAAAAAAAAAAAAAAAAAAAGATTATTTTTTATCCTAATTTTTGCCGAGAATTAAATAAACCAACGCACTTCAGAAAAGTTTCTGGAAGTTGAATAATGCCACCTGATTTATCCAGTTATATAAGAGTTCATAACGTTGTGAGTCTGAATCTGAGACGAAAACCAGCTCTAGAGACGAGATTGCATCAGGAGGTTCAGGAATAGTAAAACCACTCTCCTTTTTAAATTTTTTTTCCTGTATCTTGTAGCAAAATAAAAAATGATCATACTTATAACATCATTTATAGGATGTCTATAGTAAAGCAGGCGCTTTCTTTCTCGCATGCAGTGGCTTGAATATTTCACGCTGAACGGAAAGCATGTCATAAGGAGCAGCTGTGCTGTTGGAATTTTGTTGCGTGTATGTGTATAAAGACTGTTGGCACCGTGAGGAAGGACGGGCTGGGAAGTGGAAACAACGTTAGCTACATTACATGTAGTATATTTCTTATCGCAGTCTTGAGTGCTCCTTTTAAGCATGTGTAAAGAAATAAGCGGAGTAACTCGAATGAATCATTTACATTTACTTGTGAAAAATGTAAAAGGCAAGAGCATTTAAATGTAATAGCTCACAGCCATAATGGAGATTTCCATGCAGCTCTTTGATGTAAATTTTAGAAATGCTGAATGGAAATAACTAGGAGAAATTGCACCAAAAAAAAAAAAAAAAACCCTCACACATGGCTTTGGTGGTCGAATGGTTTATTAACAGCTCTAGATTAAACTGAAAGTTGAAACAGAACAAATTATGATGCAGGGAAATTGAAACTAAATGAATTCTGCTCCAGGGAAGGCAAGTCAACTTTCGCATGAGCCTAAACACTTTACCCAAATATGCGTGGGACACCTGACCCTCACACCCATATCTGATTCCTCTATAAACTATTAAAAGTACACAATTATACAGGATGTCTTTTCATGCTTTGGCATTTACAGTTTCCCGTCACTGGAACCAAACCTGTACCAACATGTCTTCACACACACCTCGCTTTTTTTTTTTTTTTGCTCTTTCCCCTTGTTCACAAAGCAAGGTCTAATAAGACACAGTTTGCTCGACTCGAGCGGCCTGCACAGAGCCTGCTGAACACCTTGAACAGTTGCTCTACACCAGGACTAAATCTGGAACAGGATGTTCAGGGAGCACATGAATGGACCCACGATGGTCAGGTGTCCATAAATGTTTGTCCACATGCTGTATGAGTGTTCGGCTGGCTCGCGTGCAAGCAGGAAAGGGTGGTCTGGCTCCAGTTTATTTCATTAAGATAAAAAAAAAAAAAAAAAAAAAAAAACCCCGCAATGTACTGATTAACTTCTAATCAAGTTCTGGTGCGGGTGAGTTTGTCTGAGATTGTAGTTCAGGTCTGGGTTTGGATGTAGTGCCCCTGAGCTAATATTGCACATGGTGCACATCCATGTGTGCACAGTTGTTTCTGTGTGTGCGATAGTTTTTGCACGTTTTTTGAAATGGAGCTTTCAGTCAGAGTGCACTTTGCACCATTTGCACCATTTCTGTTCAGGAAAAAGCATTTCACTTTTGCTCTCGCTCACATAGATTAATCGAATTCACGGATTTAAAGAGAAATCCATTAAAACTCTGTTTTTAAATGCTCTGTTGTATTATCATGTAAGAAGTCTGTTCAGGGATTATGTGATTATGCTTCAGTGTTTGCCAACACTAGCGAAGTGCTGCGTTGCCTCTTTTTTGGCACAACAGCATTGCTCGGGAACTCGTACCATCTTCAGCCAAGTGATTCTCAGACTATAGCATTTAAACGTACCGACTCGTCTCTGCTTATCTGCGACAGTTAAGTGGCCGTGTTATTTAAGAGCGCTTCCTCTAGACAGACATTTTTTTTCTCTTGCCTTTCTTTCAGTCACGGCTTCTTTTCGTTTCTAAAGGAAATAAAGATTTCTTTACATTTCTCTCAATCTCTTTTAGTCACCTTGACCTTAAAATCTTTATGATCAAAAATTACATGTGCAAATGTTTGAACAAACTGAAGTTAAAAGCATTTTAAAATGTATTCATGAAAAATAAATGGCAACCAGAATGGTATCAATGTTTAAATAACAAACTACAGTACATGAAATAACCCCTGATGTTGGAACAGAACATGCATTCCCTTTTGTAATAATTGTTCGGATCAAGTCATTTGTACAAAATGCAGAATAGGACACTCAGAAGCTACACTCACACATTTTTTATTATCAAGAGAAAACTTCCTTTATTTCTTTATAACTGTCTGTGACTCTGGCCTCCCAGGAACTCCTTTAATGGCCCAAGCGTATAATGTGTTATGTTTGGCTTCTTTTCGTCTTGTTCCTTCCAAGTCAATCTAGGAAACAGGAGGCTGTGAGATGAAGCAGCTGTTTGTGACAGTGGTGCTGAGTCACTCCAGAAAAAACTGCCGACTAACTCTCACATGAGCGGTAAATTCTAGAATTGTTTTTTTAAATATATAAAAATAAGAACACTCCCACTGTCATACTGACATTATCATCTCTCATACGAGTCAAAAAACGTCTCCACTTAAACACGAGTTATTAGGGATTGCATTTGGTGATTATTGACCTGTCCACATTTTTGGTAAATTAACATTAACAGAAGATTGAAAATCAGCAATTTGGACTCGAGCGCTGTTGACTATTCCACACAACTCTTTCTGATTAAAATCAAAATGAAGAATTTGAACGAGATTTTCTTGGGTATGGAGTGCATCAGAAGGGTGTAGTGTAGGACCAGATCAGGTACTTTTTTGTTTTTATGATTATGTGCTTGGAATATTCATAAACTAAGTGACTCCCATATACTCAGATGAGTGTAATGCACTTTGGTTTATTAAATCACGGCGAAAGAGCACAGATGGACGATTTATTTGAATGACTTTTATTACACATTTATTAAAATTTATCTCCAATTAGTTGCTTAACAGTAGAACAAAAGTCATAATGTTAACAACTGTTAACAGCAGACAGTTATACAGTAGCTGGCTGTCACTCAGCTATCCTTTCATTTTGGTAGCTGAATGCTGGATGGCAACAATATTTATAATAAACACAAAACGACTCTAATTGATGATTCATAACCTACCTCTACATGCCTTTGCACTGTGGGAGGAAGTGCAAAGACATGTAGAGTCCCTGGAGGAAACCCACCAAGCACAGGGAGATCATGCAAACTCCACACACACATGGACCCTGAGGTGGGAGTCGAACCCTCAACCCTGGAGGTGCGAGGCGACAGTGCTAACCGCTACGTCACTATGTAGGCACAATTTTAATAACTGTTGATAATTTATAGAATTCCTGGTGGTATGTCTTCATCTATGACATGTAATGACCTCCAGACCTGAATAGATCTTATATTCCATGGTGTGTGTGTGTGTGTATGGCAAGAGAGAGAGATGGATAGATAAAAATGTTATTTCAGTCTGCATGGTGAATGCAACTGAGTGGACACTCATGGAGTGTCTTATGTTCAGTTCGTCTATGAAAATGACCCCACTGTCAACCTTGCACGCTTAAAACAAAATTGATGGCACATTTGATTCTGGTAAAAACACAAGCAGCCTACAATACCAGCCTTCAAAATCTTTTTCAGGAGAATTTACTGATTTGATTTGAGAATTCAACATTATGCTAGACGCTAATGCTTGACACACACACAAATTGCAATACGAACCTGTGCAAATATCTACACGTGCAATGCATAGTCAGTAATTCTAACTGAACATAACCTGTGGACTCAAAGGTTTCATTCGTCAGTAGTAGTGTTGTGTGTTTGGTGGTGGTCACCAGGAAAGGAAGGAAGATTTATTTATTTATTTATTTTTTAAGAGATGCATCTGTCTGTGAGAATTATACACACAATCATTCACGAACACCACTTGCACATTACAGGAACTCGGCTCCAAGTGATTTACACATATTCGGGCCATTAAAGGAGTTCCTGGGAGGCCAGAGTCACACACTGTTATAAAGGAAGGTTTGCGGTTCCGGTCCCAAGCTCAGATAAAATGGTAGCGTGGCATACAGTAGGGCATCTGGCATAAAACCTGTGCAAGTTGTGTGTGGATCGGATGGTCCTCGATGGGAGCAGCCGAAAGACCAATTATAATAATAGGCATTATGCAAATGAGAAAATGTCTCTGAGACAAGAAAATCACAGAATGCTGTCACTTATTACTTAGTCAAGGTCATGATGGCTGTGTTGTGAAAGATGATTTTCAGACTCTAATAAACATTGGGAGGTATAAGTCACCTTTTATGTGATTTACTCCTTGTGCCATTACTTTCTTTTAGTCTATAGAAATGCGTTTGCGTTTAATAGTTAAATATTGTAGTTTAAATCGCAAATCGTACACGACCCATTTGTGAGCAACATACCAACAACACAACTGGATAAAACTGCAAGACTTGTGAAAATCAGAAATTAACTGTAATATATTTGGAAAGCTGAGGTAAATTTCCCTTGCCATACCCAGGCCTGATTACTGCCAGACCTGTTGAATCAGTAAATCACTGAAAGAGGAAGACTCGAATCACAAGCAATGGAAGACATTAATGCAGAAAAAAAAAATCATTAGGTCTAGTAAGGAATGTCAAAATTCTGATGCTAGTTAATGAGGAAAATTTAGAAAGACGTTTAGAAAGACCCTGCTGCTTATTTCCCAAAAGATGCAAGTAAACGTGCACGTTGACATGCTTTTAAAACGGCACACAAGAAACCCAAAAAACGAACACGCGAAACTGAAAGCCTACCCAAAGCGAGTTTCTTCTGAGTGCTGCAGCTGCTTATTCCTGTCATCTGGAGATTAAGTGTTCAAACCTAATTGACTCTAGAAAAGTGTTCCTAAAAATGAAAGCGTCGAGTCTTGTGTGCTTAGTCAGATAAGGTTATGATTTTATAACTGTGGCTTATATGGGCCGATCACATTTTAGGGAGCGTTTATAGAAGCGCTCAAGGCTTTAAAGGAAAATTCTTCCCTGAAATGCATGTTTATACTGAAAAGTTTGAGATGTGTTAAGTGATTCTGATTTGTAGGTTGGTGCTGTATTTTTTGTTATTTCTGTGAGAGATGTCACTGGGGACGTAGCTGGCACAGATTCAATGGTGTTTAATAGAAGAAACAATCTCCGTATAAGTGTACTTTCATAATGGTCAGGTATTGCTGTGAGCTCCAAGCAACAAGGCAACCACTTATAGAATTTTTTTTTAGTTTAAGTGCAATGTCATGTTAATGAAAAATTCAGTGTAGAAGCCGACCACAAACAGTTGACCAGACTGCAGTGCAACAGAGGTAGTTATAGATCTAGTTATCATGAAAGTTGAACCTTTGCACGCTGGTCTGTTTATCTTAGTGTGCAGATAAAGATGCGAGGGAGCTGTACCGAATAAATGACTAAAGCACTACTGCAGCGTCCTGTCAGTGTATTTAAGAAAGGAAAAAATGATGAAAGAATCTCAAAAAAATGGAAATTAATCTTTATATGAGGAAACATGGCAGATCACGTGTTGAGACTAACCTGCTGATTCACAACATTAGAGCTAGTAACAAAATCAGGTTGAACTTGGGTCTGGTTCTAGGACTTTGATAATGAGGTCTGTAGCTACCACATACAATTTCTTAAGGCTGATATATATTTCACACTAACTGCATGTACACAAGATGTCCGCCATGTGCATTCTGCGGTCATGTGGGGTCAGGGGTTGCTTAGTGTTTAAGGAGGGTCAAACCCCAGCATTACTAAAACATAAAACGATATTTGGTTCACTAGTATCATGTCCCGGGTTTGATTAGCGTAAGAATTTTCGGACCAAAAGATACAACAGAAGGCGTGTGGGTTATAAATGGTGGCATCTTTACCAGTAACGACTCAACTATTGCTCCAGATAATAAAACAGCTCTTGCAGCCATCTCCCACAAAATAATAAATAAAATGAGAGCGCTGAAAAACATGACATTTTGTTAATCCATTCAACTGTTGTATGCTCATGAACGTTTCAGAAACTCCCTCGTCATTGAACTCAGCCCTGTTGGGTCATCACGTGCATTTCTCTTTCTGTTGTGTGCTGTCCATTGTGAATGTCCTTGGATACTCATTATATCTAACATTTAATTTAGCAGTGTCCATTTTTTAATGATGTTAATTTCTTTTTATCCACCCCCAATACTCATCCAGTTCCTTTCTAACTAACGTGTATGATGTAGCTAGGACTCCCCAGAGACCCACGTTTTCAAACACACTGAGGTCTGGATGGCAGCATTCACATTTGTTCAAGTGAAAACATAGTGGAGGCGTTAGAGGACCACATGACCCTGTATAAACAAATTTAATGTAATTGTGTCTCGAATTACTTTTTGTAGACCATGTTTGCATATACTAACACAAATCACGTTCTTATCAATTTTAAAAACCTTAAACCTAATGAAAGGTCCACTGAAAATTTTGGTTTATTAATACGTATTTTAACTAATACGTGTCCAATCTGAAACCCTCACATTCAAAAGTATATCACAACAACAATCACAAGAGCTGCAAAAAGTTTTGAACAAGAGCAGAACTCATTAGTTGCTGTGCATGAAATCGTTCAGCGTTATAGTTCAGCAGGATATACGATGACGTTCGATGTTTAGGCTCTGACGTGCCATCTAGCGAGTGCTGCTTTTTACTTCTTCAGATGTACAGAATGTATACAGGCGAGTACACAAGCAATGCCACTCACAAAATGGCGCAGCTGTGCGTTTGTCCACGTGCATCTGGTGCAAGTGAAACAGATTCACACCTTCTGTGACAAGCATCAGTGTTGGATCTTCTTGTTTTTGTGCGGCACCCACTATTTGACACGCAGACTTTTGATGCTTTGTTTGCAGATTAAAGAGTGCCGTATGATGATAAAGGTCTTCCAGAGAAAGCCACAAAGTCACAGAGCAGGTTCTCTCTCATGCTCGACTGTCTGTCTGTGTGCGCTTGTGCACGTCTTCACTCTGATTAGGTCCTGCTACTACTCTTTCTTTTACCATCTTGTAATGGTGATGTCGCCATAATGTCCTCCCATGTAAACACAGGCATAGAGAGCAAAACATAGTATTTATTATTTCAGAACGAAACAAGTTATTTCCTGCGGTAAATGGTTAATAACTCACAAAAGGATGGAAAGCATTATTTTCCATAGTGCCTGGGACGTAAAGGTCCAGTTCATTGTCAAAAAGAACAAAAAAGAATTGGAGTACCGCTCTGGTTTTTTTTTTTTTTTTTTTTTGGATTGTATGGATTGCCGTTCTTTAGTACCATATTTATCTTTCAACAGAAGCAAGCGGACGAATATGTCCTTCAGTCAGAGTGTTAGTATTTAAGGAGAGCCTGAAAGATATTTTAAGACGGATTGTTTGTAGAACGTTTTTGAGTGAGTGAGTCAGGAATGTAACATTATTTAATGAGGATTTTAAGGACTTGTACTGAGTGTAAACTATGGATGCAATTGATACCAGTAATCTGGTATTAGTTCAGTATTACACTAATCATCTTGTAAAAATATGAGACCACTTTGTCAGCACTGGATGCTCACAGTGCAGACCCCCGTCGCCATCATGTCAAACAAAGTGGGCATAAGAGTGGACAGCTTTGATAAGAGCATCTTTCAAAAAGAAAAAAAAAAACACACTGTGAAAGTGAGCTTTGGGGACAGCAATCAGGTCAGCTTTTGGTTTTTCTTCTACATGTTTGTCAGAAAGTCAGAGTCAGGATAATTTGATGCCTGAGCTCGCAGCACATCTCTCTCTAGTTTTCTAGTCTTGCTAACCTACCTCAGCAGCAGGTTAGTTTTCTTAGTAAGCACAATTGCATCTTTTGCAGTTGTTTATTATCCTGATTAAGTCTTCCCAGAGCAGCTTGATTTTGCAAAAATCTGTTTCTTACAGGACATTTTGGTCTTCAGTAACATGACTGATATTTGGACTAGCAGGGTCAGCTATGAATTTCATGAGTAGGATTTTACTTTTTCACAACACCGGTATTGTGACGCTGTACTCGTAGAGTAGATCATGCTTGTATTTTGAGAACAATTTGTGATTCAGCCGAGTTAGTTAGTGTTGACCCAGTTTTGTCTGATTTTAATTTTTTTTAATTTTTATTTTTTAATCATTTTGTCTGATTGTTTCTGGTGTATTGGTCTCTCCTCTCATTGGTGTAAATAGGAGCCCGGTCGTGTCTGACTGAAAATAACCGCCTGGGAACGTTGACAAGATGGCCGCCCAAGTGGACAGGCTTTTATAGATACCGCACTGAAATATTGTGAAACAGACCTTAGCAACCATCACTTCTTCTGTGTGCGGTTTACTGATTGTATCATCCGTTTATAAACCAGGAATCATGTTTAGTAATCTCAAATAGGAAAAACATTGTTGTACATCTTCTAATTATTTCTTACTAATTTATTATACTAGAGAGTTATGCACAAAAGAGGAATGTTCACATGTAAATTTAACTAGCATTAATTTTAGTGGTAGTTTTGGCATTTGAGGATTTATTTATCCACAATTTATTTCTACTCTTGATCAGACTTGTTTGTCCGGTGCATCCCTTGGGTGCTTGATTGCATTGAGATCTGGGGACTTTGGAGGCGCCATTGGGCTCTTTGCCCTGTGCACGGTCTGCTGTGGTGCACTGGGTGTTCTAGTGCCTTTCCAATCAGCTTTTCTGTGGAACTGATCAGACTGTACGTGCTGGTCTTGGGTGCCCTTGATCCTTTTCATCAGTTTACTGTCATATATTTGATATCTTGGTGCACATGGTTATAAATATTCTGGTTATAAACTGTATATAAATTATACTCTGAATTAAAATCAGTTTAGCATCTAGATCTTTAAAGCTTGTATTATCATGCCTTTTACATGGTTTACATTCGCACTAGTGTCCAATTCTGTTCTGCAACAAGACTGTTGATTTACCAATTGAATTTTAAACAATAGGAATAAACACCTCTACAATCGAGTGTTTAAACTAATAGCCGTTCATTATTAGAAACGGCAACCATTGATTTGCTTGATTATTCCTATACTGCTTGAAAGCGTAAGAACAGTCCTCAGGCATGTAATTAGCGTTTCGTTCTGCCTGGCTGTCAAACATAACTGGAGAGGAAGAGGTGGCTTTTAGGTTGTTTCATTATTTCACGAGTGCACAAATTCTAGGTAGTGTAATGATGGTCTTGTACTTTATTACAGACCTGCTGCTGGCATTTGCCTCGCTTCCAATTGGCATGTAATTTGCACCATTTCTGTTAGTATGCAAATGCTCCAGCAGCACCAGCCAAGTGAGAGCATGTTTCTTAACTGTTCACTCTGTATTTGTTTTTTTATTTTTGTCCTCACTTACCCGTGTGCTCACACATAACTGTTTTGGCTACAATATAGTATATACACTAGATTTGTCCTCGATTCTGTTTGTGTGGAATTTAACTGCACACTCATGAGTGCGTTTTATAAAATGTACAGTGCCATCTGTTGAATTTTGGAATGAAGTAAAAAATTTTACGTGTTACCGTGAAGTGCATGGAACGAAGGTGTGAGATCGTGTTTAAGTAGATTTCAGTTGCACACTCGTAAGTGCATATTAAAAAATTGCTACCTTAAGCTCAGATAGATACACCACTTAAAATTTGTTCAGTAGTTTGTGCGTGATTGTGCACAGACAAAAATTTCAAAAACCATTATGATGTTCTATTCCTGTCTTACGCCATCCCAAATAATTTTTTCACAAATATCTTCAATGTACACACACACACACACACACACACACACACACACACACACACACCAACTTTACAGTTTTATTATATGTATAGATGATGGATGATGCACATATGACGTAGTTGCATGCTTAGGCTGCGTTCAGTTACATGGTGTTCTCTGAGCTCTCTGGAGAAAATGCTGTTAGCACGTTTGTCCTCAATGCGCTTAATTAGCTCTCATGTAAACAAATGGGATTTACTGATTACTGATGGAGATTCACATTTACAACACTTCTTTTTAAAAAAATTTTTTTTATTGTACACGACTTGCTTTTTGAGATTCAGTGCACCTGGCAGATGTGACATTTTCTCTCTCTCTCTCTCTCTCTCTCTCTCTCTCTCTCTCTCTGACATGTATTCCACTCATTCTGTTACACACAGAAAAAGAAGGAATCTAAAAGGGAGAGTTAAGTACACTGTGTCCTTGTGAAGGTCACTGAAGCAAAGCACAGAAGGTATCACTGTGTGTACCTGATGTTTGTTTTTCTTTTCTTTTTTTTAAAAGCAATACATTTAACGTGTTTTTTATGTTTAATGCACTTTTATTTCTATCTGACTTGTGATAATGCCTTTTCTACCATCTGTGTGAAATCTCTCGACTTTTGTAGAGATTTGGTGGAAAACCGATTCAGTTATGATTTATAATGATTCTTTTTTGTGCTGATTCGTTTATATTTTTACTTGTTTATTTATTGATTTATTTTAGCTTTTACATTTATAATCGATCTGCAAGTGACCAGAATTGGATGTTTTTCACCATGGTCAGTCATTTTCCATCACCTTGAACGTAACTGATTCTGTTCCGAGTGCATGCGCTTTATTAAATTATATTAAATTAACGTTAATTAAAAAGCCTTTTTCTCCAGACTCTGAGAGTGAATTAGTCTTGAAACACACTCTTACACCGGCGCTTAGAAGTGCTAATCAGTCTTGAAAAATGCATGTTAAAGGCTGTCTTTAGTTTTTAAGTGAGAAAAACTAGGGATGGGAATTACCAGTCACTACCTGATACGATGACATCACAATTAATAGGATTAACCCTTAGGGGTGTGAGGCCTTTCTGACGACCCGCTGTGATTCAGCGCTCTTCTTAAATTTGTGTAAATTTCAAATTTTTACCAATATAGTAGCTAATACATTTTTCCTTATTTATGTAGAGAACAAACTGGGCTTTCATAATGTGCCTGATGTAAATATCTCAGAATCATGTGCAACTTTTAAACTTGTGTCAAATTGCACACAAAAAAATAAAATTTCAAACTCTAACAGAAAAGCTGAGAAAAGGGAGAACAAACAAACCTGGCAGGTTGTTTAACACATGAAAGTGTTGGGTGTGTCCATAGCAAAACAACTAAATTATAACACTCAGACTTTTTATTTGGGCTAAAGTGACTGTTGTGCCTAACATTTTTCAGCAGAGTCGCTGTTTCACTGAATAATCTATGATTTTCATGAATATGTAAGACCCATTCACACCTGGATCAGGTAACATCAGGTTTCACCAGGGCTCCTATTGTCTCAGTGGTTCACACCCATACACACATTCCTCACACAAACGCAGAGCTTCTTCTGAGATAAACAAAAATCATTGTTTCTAAACCTTAATTGAACTACAATTCTTATGCACACACACACAAAACTACACAGCAAAAATATGTTGGTATAGTATGACTGAAATAAAGCGGCTCAAATCGACACGTTTTGCACAGCGACTCAAAGGCAGCGCTTATTTAGTGAGTATAAATCCGTTTGTTGTAGTTCTGGGGGATTATGTGAAGAGAAACGGCATTTAAAAAAAATAAATCTCTATATCGGCACGGGCTCACACGAACAATTTACATTCACTATGAGGCTCATTCACAAGCACATTTCAGCCACACACAGACATGCATTGTGCTATGTTGTTTGTGATCTGAGTATTTTATGAATGAAATAAAGCTGCTGTTTTTGGTACACACCTTCACTTTGTACTTTTCATCTACCCTTTGATCAAAACGCTGCAGATATGAGCCGATACGAGCAGCTTTATTTCAATCATAATGTACACAATTGTAAATTCAAAATGTAAATTCACTGCCCCAGAAAAACAACAGAGCACAAATATATACTTGCTGAATAAACACTGCATTTTTTAAAAAAGTGAAAGGGCGCACGACGTGAGCAGCTTTTTCATCATTCCTGCCGTTCATGGTCAAATAATCATTCAACGCTGGACACAAACTGCAAAGAAGCATGATGATTATTATTATTATGATTATTATTATCATGCTTTTTTGCTGTTTGTGTTTAGCATTGAATAATTATTTTAAACTGAAGCGCTTCATGTGGATTCGTGCCACGAGCCATTTTATCATGAAAAATTACGTGCGTATAAAAATATTCTGTTGGACACGGGCATGCATCAGCACATCACTCCCCCAAACAACACAGTAATTAGCATTTACGTACAACTGAATAGACCCGTTTACATAAATCTTGCATGTGAATGGAGTGCTATGCGCGGAGGCGGGGCTCCAACGCGCGTGGAGATGAGAATCTGACATGCATCTGTATTTAATTTTTACCATTAATTTAATACAAGCATTTATTTGCCAATAAACTTTTAGGAAAGAAGACAGTCTACTGTTTGTGTACATATTTTTTTTCTAGGTTGCTACAGTATAATTTCATTCACAAAAAAGAAAAAAAAAGTGATTGTCATTGTCGACGATGCCGTTGACCTCTAAGGTTTAATATTGCGATACTGTAAGGTCTTATAAATGGTTTTATAAAGATTCTGATTTGTACATTAAAAAAAATAGTCATAGCTTGAAATTATATCCACTATATCAATAGAGTTATTAAATCAACTCAACATTTAAGTATCATGATATCGGTTCGGCTGCTTCCCATTCCTATTGTTTTTTAGCCCCGTCTACACTGGCTTTCATTAACATTGTGTCTCGGGCTAATTTACTTCTACGCTATGATTTTTATTTCCTTCTAGATCTACCGTATCGTTATCCTTCTCTGACTTCCTCTGTGGAAATTACATGCAGAATTATACAGACTTTCACTAAACTTTAGCCCTCTCTTTGGATACATGCCCATGATTTTCCGTGCAGTTTGTCGACTCGCATTGAGAGAAGATATCCGATTGCTGCTTCTTGTCGTATTTCGTCTCATTGCGTGCATAACAGTGATCACTCCTAAGATATTAAACAGTTCGCAAATCACAAAACGATAAAGGGATGTTTTAGAAGAGGGACACGGCCGTATAATTGTTCTGGGTGATTAAATTTAGTGCTAATAGTCATTTCTCATAGCAAACTTGTTAGACGCGGCCAAATTCTGCAGAAAGACCAAAGAAAAATATGTAAAAAAAAACGTTTATTACAAGAAAACCTACACATGTGCATATTTATGTAGCTTTGACTTTGATTTAAAGATGTTTAGTGCAGAGGCGGTGTAGTTAATGCACTGCTAATACGATCAGTCAGCCTAAAGTGTTTTTAATCCTTGCTAGCCAAGTGTGCATTTTTCATGCAGCGAATGATTTCATTTGTCGAAATGCCACAGTGAAATGGAAATAAGCCTAATCAGTTAAAAACAGACTTTTTTTTAAAAATTCAATTAATTAATCAGGAATGTGAACAGAGACCATGTGTGTGAGGAGATGATGAAGAGACTGGTGTTTAAATGTCGCGAGTGACTTTTAGCTCGGGGATTACAGACAGACTGATAGCTGATGATTAAAGTTGAGAACTCATTTCTGATTTTGAATTTAACATTCTTCAGATCTTCTACAGAGCAGAAACCTACAGATTTGATAGTCAAGTCAAGTAGACTTTTATTGTCATTTCAAGTATATACACTAGTTCAATACACAGCGAGATGGCGTTCCTCCAGGATCAAGGTGCTACATACATGTAACATAAATTAACAGAAACTAGCTAGCTAAGACAAACCAAATTTACATCATAAATTATCCAAAAACTATTCTAAAGTATTAGACAAAAGACAAAAAAAAAAAAGTACAAAAGTCATTACAATGCAAAATACACCACAAGATAAGATACAATGCACATGCAAATTTGCAAACAGGAGTAGCAACATGACACAATAAAATAGTAAACTGTGATGTACTCAGATCATGGATAGAGGTAATGCAATTTAATGGCACGATGGATAAACATTTTTTGAGAGTAGCAGCAGAGAGGAGAAAGGGTCCTTGAGCAAAATAACATAATATTAATAAAATTATTTAAAATTTTAAAATATTAAAAAAATATTATAAATGTAGAGGTACAGTAAATAAGATGTCTGTCAGTGGACTTTAAATTGAGTCTAAAATTAAATTGAACTTTTAAAGAAGAAACTCTCAAACTTTGCTTGTGGTTGAAGTACATTTATAAAGGATATAAATGTTTTCCCCTTAGGAAATACCTGAAAATACGAGGTATTTTTCAGAATTGCATTAGAGAAAATGTCTTTGGATGATAGATTGAATTTTATTTGTTACCTTAAACACACATACAGCCCGATAACCTGCCCTCATGAAGTTTTATAAAATTGTGTCTGCATGTTTTGGCTTCTGAAGTTAATTCAGTGGATTTTTTTCTTCTTTTTCTTTTTTTGATGTTTATAGGATGCTGGTGTCACAATGGCGACTCTTCAGCTTCTAACAGATCCTCTCAACTGCGGCGTTCACACAGATTTGGCTAATCTCTGAAGGGTTTTGTTTTGGGGTTCCGCACTAATCTGGTATGTAATCTGTAAGTCTTCTTGCATGCTGAGTCGTTTCTGTGCGAGTTGCAGCAGCTTAGTGCAAAGATCAGACCTGCAATGTGTGGGTTTATTATTAAATTTTTTAATTTTAATTTTTTTTGGTCCTTTATACCATGTGTGTGTGTCGAGATACACATGTCCTCTGTGATCCCTGCGTCTACACCACCCTTTATAATGTGAGTATGGTGGAAATAACAACGTACCCAGCATTATCTTTCTCTGCATTGCATATGGAGCTATACGCTACAGTGTAATATAGGAATGTAGAATCCATACATATTTCAGCTTTGTGTTTATCCGCTAAAAGCTTCCAGCTCCTGTGAGCACAGTGCTGTTCAAATCGACTCTGAGTAAGCCTCTTTTTTTTTTTTTTCTAACTAGACTATTGCCATCATGCTGCCTTTTTTTTTTTCCAGGAGGCAAAATAGCATTTCTGTCTGTATCTGCATAAGCAGTATAGGATTAACACTGACTGCGTGCTCAACACTCTAAGCTTGCCGGTCATATTTCAGTAATAGGAGCCTCATTTTCCCCCGGCCATATGTGTAGGATCAAAGACTGGTTGGGATTTTATGAGACAAGCAATTCGAAAAAAGTTTCTGCTCATTTGATGACTAATTTGTGTGTCGAAGTAAAGCTTTTTAGTGCAATGTCACATTCTGTATTTTATAACGTGTAGTAGATACATACTGTAATGCATAGACTGGTTCACTTTAAACACAATGCTGATGTTGATGTCAACTCACTGAACACTTCCTGCAGATTTTTCAGGTGTATTTTAATGCTCCGAGTCTCCTGTTCTATCACATCTCAAATGTGTTCTGTTTGGTTCAGTTCTAGTGACAGGGAAGGCGACTTTAAAACAACTCGCTGTCCTGTTCATGAAACCTGTACAGTTTCACTGAGCCTGTATAAACTGCCGGCCCTGCTTTTGCAGACCGTTCCTGGCTGACGAAATGAAACCTGACTTCTTCTGTAGTCTTCTGCTGTTGTAGCCGTTCTGTCAGCTCTCTCATTAACAAGGTGTTTCTTTCCACACAACTGACTCTGGATTCTGAATAAACTCTAGAGAGACTATTTTGTCTGAAACACCAATGTGATAAGCAGTTGTTAAAATACTCAAACCAGCTCATCTGGTACCAACAAACATGAAAAGCTCCAAATGACCAAGACCTCTTTTTTTTTTCCCCCTTCTTTTTTTTCCCCTGCAATTCTGATAACCCGGTCTGTATCTTTGTGAAACTCATTGACCTGCTGCCACATGATTGGCTAATTAGTCATTATGTGTTTGGTCCCCGGGATTCCCCTCATAATTTGAAGGTGCGGTCCCGCCAGAGTATAATGCGGAACCAAAACACCAAACCTGTGCATTTTGCTTTACATTGTATATTTGTGCCGAAGGTGTACAAGACTCACTTTGTCAGACTTGTGAACAACTCCAACTTATGAACGTGCTCCCTGAAGGGAAATTGTTTGTAAGTCGGGGACTTACTGTATAACTGATGTCACGTGAAGAGACCCGGCGTGCAGTCAGCTTTCCAGTTCATCCCCAAACGGTTCACCGGGGTTGACCTGTCAGTTCCCTATGCATAGGTGCTCTGGTTAATTGTTATACCTTTGGCCATATGGTACATCTGTAACTGTTGGCTCCGTTCTGCTGTGTAGGCATTTTACTGGTGTGGTTTGAAGGGGAAAAGTCAGTGGGAAAAAAAAAGGGAAAGTTCTTTGCACTCCTGTATACCACAGTAAAATATTCCTATCCTGCTGCTGAGGTGTTTTGCTGAGTTATACCCCTTCCCCCATGTGCACGGCATGAAGGCTCACTGAATGGTATGGTGAGGATGAAAATGATGTCAATCATATGCACTGGTCTTCAGTTAGCAGATCTCAACCCAGTTGAATACTTCTTGGGGATTTTGGATCAACAGTACCAAAATATCTTTTAAATATCTTTTGGAAGACGTGTAGAGATGTAGAGATGTAGTAAAGCCTCGATGGCGTAAGACTGTCCCAATACAGGGTGTTCATATTCTTCTTTAATTTTAATCTAATCTTTCACATCATCTTTTAAACATTTGTCTCGGTTAAGCTCTCATTCTGATGATCTCCCGCTTATACATTTTTCTTTTCTCAAAGTGTTTTCAGAGTCTCAGACTTTTTTGCTTTTTTTTTTCTTTCTTCTCCCCGCTCTTATTCATCAGCTCAGCCTGTTTCTTTTTGGCTCTATGCCCCCAGGCCTCACTGAATGAGTCTAGCATTTTTGGAGCAGCAGACTGACTTGTGGGTGTGTATGCAATTATCATAGAAATGATATTGAGGCAGTTCTGGCTTTGTGGCTCTGCGGTAGATCTGATTTTATGCCCCGCTGCTGTAAGCAGTCAGAGTCACAGGTGAGCTCAAAGTTGTTTGCATGACTGGAAGGCTGTAAAGTCAATACAGGTTATTGTTATTGCTTGATTCTCATGCTGGTGTGGGTCTGTCGCTGAGGGATTGTCTTCTTTTGCAAAAAACCTTGGCGAGCTTTATCTACCGAACTGGATGTACTAGGGCTGCATGTTGAAAACTAATAAAGGCAAGGATTGCTCAGCAGGTTTGTTTTCTTCTTCTGCTTTTTAAAATTATTATTATTTTTTTATCATTTTACATCAAAAGTGTCCTTTTCTTTCATGTTATTATACCACAGTACTGTTGAATTTTCCTAATCTGACTGGTCAGAGGGTTGATTAAGTTTCTTTAACAGCAGGCTTTGACGGTCATTCTGCCTATAATGCAAGTCTCAGGTTTATAGTATAGACGTATAATATGTTATGGTGTAGTAATATAGTTATATGCTTTTTCAAATGTGTTAGTCTGTCTATTGCAATAGCTTGCACTCGGAGGATACTTTACATAATGATGGATGTAACATTTGTGCAAGGAGTTTCCAGTGTTGGGATCAACTTTGCGGCATCGTGCCTCATGCACCGAGTCTTATTTGGATTGCATCAGGGAACATCTGTAATAATTTTCCTCCTCAGTAATAGAACTCTCACACTCAGACAGCAATAAAAATTACAACACTAGCATGTTGTATTTTCTTCAAATGTTGATGTTTGTATCACATGCTTCATTCAGAATTCATTCCCAACATGGCAACAACATGGTGAAGAGGCACTGGAGTATAGAAGAAACACCACTTCATTTTTTTTTCTTTTTCTTCCCAGTTTGAGGTGAACCGGTGTTGTAGCAACAACACAACAAAAATGAAAGAAAAAATAGAATAAAATAAAATTTATTTAAATAATAATCACAAAGACAAAAGAGAAACATCCATTTATATTTTGTGATGTGAAGAAAGTTTTTAATATCTGTTGAGCGTCTCTAATAAACAGACATGCTACAAGCATAAATATGCCAAGCAGCAGCAGGCTAACATCTTTTTCTCAAGCTCCGTTTTTATAGAACATTGTGGACATCTCCATCTGTATGGGACTAAAATGATCCACTGGGTTTGGTGAAAAATGATAGAAATTTCAGCCAGCAATTTTCTCAAAGCATGACCGAGAAAGACACCGACGTGGCCGACACAGATAGCAAACTAATCCCAGGGTAAAATATGAAATCACCCCAGGGTTATGTGTACATTTGAATCCTGTCCAAATAGGGCTTATAACATTGCACCGTTTTGTATTTTTCCAGTTTGTGAAGTAAACAAGTTATCTTTTTAATTAGTTCGAATCATTACATTTTTTTAAACAATTTAATAAATATACCATATCCTTAGCTAGCTTAAGTTTGGTTTTGTTGTCTGGTTATCTTTACTTTTCCTCTTGAAGTTTTTTTGTCCTAAGTTTGTCGTGTACACCGGAAGGAGAAAAGGGCAAAGTGCTCTGTGCCTCCAGTGTTAAATTATTATTTTTTAAAAATAATTTTAGTTAAACTCTCACAGTACAGGTTGATTTTATTAATTCAGTAAAGCAAAAATCAAAACAATTAAGATGTGATTACTTGTTAAGTGCTAAAGGATTAATAAGCGGGCCAGTGATGTTGAAGTAAAAAGGCCTTGTGCTACTGAGCGGCGTTTTATTTTTAAAAGCTGCTTTTTACAATGATGTGTTAAAACCAAATACGTTCATAACTCCTGTTTCTGATGTGCCAGAGTATCCCTCTTTATATTAGTCTGTGATTAATGTTCTTGTTCCACTGAATGCACAATGATAACAGATAACAGCAATGCAAGCACTGGTGGAATTTCGTATATTTCTTAAAAAAAAGAAAAAAAAGAAAATCTAGTCAGATAAATCTGTTATTACTCTAAGAAGAGTAAGAGCGATGGTTATACATGGACTGACTGCTAGACCTTAACCGATCTCAGGTAACGAAAAGGTCCCTGTCTGTCGAGCACGAGCGACCTCATTTACTATCTGATGTTCGAGTCTTGAATGAGTTCTGAAACCACTCATGGAAAAATTAATCTTGGGATTAATTTTTCATGTCATAACAAGGAAAGCTCGAGATGTGAATGCTGCCTTGCGATTGTCATCAGGCTGGACTTTTTTTTTTTTAATGTAATACAATTTGTATTTCCTATTTATTTTGTCTATGGTTTGTACCAAGCACCGGGTAATGCATTCTCTTTTGTATAACAAGGTTTAATGTCTTTTGTCTGTATTCTCAGTAATGATTCTCGGTTAAATTGATGTTTATTCTTATATCCGTCATTGTGGCAGCAGGTAATGTTCGCCATACAAGATTGATCGTCTGCGCTTAAGATCTTTATCAGGTTGGAATCAGACTTTCACTTATTGCACATGAACACTTCTCAACACAAGGTCAGTTTGTCTTGCCTTTCGAGCTCTGACAGATGACAGATGTGGATTTGTGCAACATTGATTTATCCTCTAGAGCGGCGCTCCCCGACCACCAGGCTGTGGATGATTTGGTGAACGAAAATGAAGAATTTATACATTCTTTTATGTTCATGAGTGTTTTTATTTTTAAAAATTATCAGATTGTCTCCCGTTCGCTTCCGTCTGCACATCACGAATAAACTCTACTAGTCCTCTGCTAGCCCCAAGTGTGGGTTGATTTTCAGTCTGGGGAGTAAATCGCAGAGGACAAACACTACGGAGACTACAGAACAGGGATCTCTTGAAGATGGTCCCTCAGGTGCTGGAGAGACACGTCTCCATCTGCTGTCTTTTTTTTTTTTTTTTTTTTTCAAGTTATGCAGTCGATATTGGCTTCCTGGTTCATGTCCCAAGAGACAGTTTTGCCCTGTATTGGTCAGAGAAATTAGTGGTGCGCAGCGTCTTCAAGCTCAACGTCCACTCCATTCCTGAACATGTTACCCTACATAATTGTCATCATCTTTGGTGAAACGTGTGACTGTAGTGGCGTCTGTAGAGACCTCAGGAAAGGTGGGACATGATATGCAATGAGACACAAGTTTTCAGTTGTGAGAAACTTTATTCTTGACTGATCTAACGTCTAATTGAAATTATTAAAAAAAAAAAAAACTTAAGAATACCACATATAAATTATCCTGTATTCTGTTACTAGTCGAAATTCTTTAACATCACCTTTGTATTTCTGTGCTGGGAGAGTGTATAGCAGCATCATGATCTGTTAAAGAGCCACTCCAGTAGCCTTTTTGCCGGTTACGCCTCCGTGATCAGACATCATCCGCCTCAACGACCTGACACCATTGCTGGGGTCACTCAGGAAAGGAACGCCGTTATTTATTTGCTACAGTATACAGGGATGTTTTTTTTTTTTTTTTCCCCTTTTTAGTTCCCTTTATAGATCAAATGCTTGACACACATGCTGAGTGAATCATACTGATTGTTTTTTGTTGTGTGTTTGTGTGTTTGCTCATAACAAACCCTAATGGTAGAAAATTTCTGGTAACATGTAATGTCGCTCTTATGCCTTTGCGTGTGTTTCAGTTTAAGTTGGTAGCTTTAAAAACAACAACACTAAAATAAATGCCCATTTTAAACTGAATCTACAGTGTGCTTAATCTCATGGACTGGTAACGAATGTTTATAATAATCTGACTGTGGAATGCAGACGATTTGTAATGTATTAAGGTACTCATAGCAGCTAAAATCTAATTAGAGCTATGCAATTGAATTGATTATGCAACGTAATAAATCTTTTATTGATCGACGCAAGTAATTGAATTGACGTGTCCGGTTTTGATTCAGAATCTATTCTCACTAGACACGATTGATTTGTATGGCGCCTACGAACGATTGCTTCTCCCTCCCCTTCCCACCCCTCCCGCTGGCCAGCGTTCAGATTATTATTATTATTATTATTATTATTATTATTCTAGGGAGTTAACCTTTGCGCTATGCCTAATGTTGTTGATATTTAGAAGAACCAGTTATGACTCTGTATGAAAGGCTGAGATTGACAGCAATGATGACTTTGAGGACATAAAGGTTGGCCATGTACACCATACCGTGATCGAGACCACCTTCTCCAACAGATTCAGGCACGGTTCTCGAGTCCAGTACGCTTCTATTCACACTAATCATAATGAACTTGAGATAAAGTGTACTCAGAAGAATGAGTAATGAGTGTGATTTGCTCCACCAGCCAGCTTCACATTAGTAATATCCCTTTCCCTGTTTTATACAGTTAGCTTTCACACCTGTTGCAAATCATACCGTGCACATCTACTGTATCTCGAGCGGGCCCAGACGCAGTTCAGTGATCTATTCCTGGGTGCAGTATGCTTGTGTTCACACTAATCAAGTGGTCAGGGCTCAGGTGCTTGATGTGAAAGCAGCCTAAACATACTTAATATATTAGAGAGCTTTGCGTAAAAACCCCTTTACCATGAAAGATTTTCAAAATGAAAATAAAATAAAATTAAATAAAATGAACTAGGCAAAATCAATGATATTTAAATTAGAGGGGGGAAATATATATATATATATATATATATATATATATATATATATATATATATATATATATATATATATATATATATATATGTGTGTGTGTGTGTGTGTATATCCTTAAGCTTTAAAAACTACACCCCACCCTATGTGCAGCAGCTTATGAAGTAGTTTTGTGTTGAGACAAAAATAAGTTGCCTTCATAGTTTCTGCAGTACAAACATGATTTCTAAGATTTATAATTTATCTGTAATATCTCACGAGTGTTGCACCATACATGAGCACAAAGCCCTATAATACAACAAAAAAACCCTAAAAACTCCACCCCCTGCATCAGCTGACACCATTATCCCTGACTTGTGTAGTAGTAATAAAATTTATCAGGCTTGAACATTTCTTTAAGCTGATCAAAATCAGATCTAAATACAAACAAGCTAATGTTTTCATAATCTTTTTTTAATATATTTTTTTTTACATTTTTAATTCACTCTTAATTCGTCTTAATTGTTTCTTCACCTTTACAGCTGCTCGGAGCTTTAACTATAACACACTGGTGCATTCTCTTGTGCTGGATGGAGATTTCCTGTGTTTGTAGCCTGCAGACCTCACATTGATCTTCACACGTCCCTGGCTTCATTATGAGCTCTAGAGAAGGTCTGTTTTTAAATGCTTTTTTTTTCTGTGCCATGTGGCAGTGTTGCAGTATTAGCTTGTCTGGACATGCTGAAACATTCTCCCGTTTGTTCTGTCTTTCCTTGAACACTGAGAGGTGGAGGGAAAAGCAGAGAGCTTTCAAGCACTCAAAGAGATCCTGAGAGCGATCCTGCCCCGGTCTGGCACCTTTTGTTGCCTAGGAGCTGTATTAAGTCAAAGCGTTCGGACATGCTTTATAATCCTGGAGGCATTTTATCACTGATTGAGCCTCCTGGGTGAGCATCGTAACATAGAGATTATACTGCGAGTCTAATCAGCTAGACTACCACTAGATCATTTAGTGACCTTTGTTGGCCTGTGTTTAAAGCTGTTTTTATTGATGTTTAAAAGGAGAGGGATCTCTAATGGGGTTTAAATTAATTGGCAATACCAGATTTAGTACACCATGATAAAAGGTTCACATGAAGACTTGGCAAATAAAACAAATGCATATTATTATTATTATTATTATTATTATTATTATTATTATGAGTTTTATTTGATTTTATTTTTTTTCCCCCTAATTATGAAAAATTTAAAGAAGCGATCTATTTCTGCATTTGTCTTAAATTGAAATCGTTATTTTTTTTGGCTATTTATTTTCATTAAAACTGAGATTAGTCCCATGAAAGACTGCAAAACAAGCTCAAAATTGTATACATTTATTAATTTTTTTGAAAACCTGATACAACAAACTGTTTATTAATAACATTAATCTCAGATTGGTTCCCAGTAATGGAGCATGGCCAGAGCATGTGCAGTGTTTAGAATGACTTAGTCTTGTGTTTGTGTGTGTGTCTGCCTGTCCTGTCCTGTCCCGTCCACTGTCCATGACTACTGTCCTATAAATCCTTCTCCTGCTTGTTTATCTGTCAGAAGGCAGCGCCGGCTCGTTTGCTTGAAATGTTTTTCAGGGACGCAGGTTGTATGTTTTCAAGGCCACAGGATGCTCTCGGTTTGATGAAGTTATTAGCCTGGGTGAATTTAATACACTTGCAGCAGGACTGTTGGAGTTTGTGGCTGACCGTCTCGCATGGTTCTGCGCTTCTACAGGAGGAGGACATTCTTTCCTCTCTGTGTCCTTTGATGGTAGTAACCCTCTCTGAGATCTAAACAACACAACAGTATAGCAGAGACATTTACAGTGTTTTATTTATTTTAATTCAAAAGTAATTTTATAGTGAAAGTGAAAGTTTGCTTATTTTTTTATTGTTAACCAATAATGTATGATTTTACATGTGTCATGAATCTTTCCACTTAAAGACTGGTGACACACATTTTAACCTAAAATTAGATGGAAGGTTTTGTTACAAATAATTGTTATTGAAGTTTTAAGTAGAGTAAAGCGTTTTGCAAGACGAGCAAAACTTCTTAACATAAATTTTAACTTGATAAACGAGCGAGGTCCTGAAATACGAGTGGTATGTATACACTTTATCTGCCGAGGGACAAGTGATCATAACTGAGCCAATGGTTGCTCTCTCTCACACGTTGTGGGATTGTGGGTAATCGCCCCCCCAACCCAAAAGCCAGTGTCTCACAGAGACTGTGAGAGATCAGTAATTCCATTACTTTTGTGTGTGAAAGACGTCCTACACAATAACCGTCCCTTCCTCTGCTCTCCCTCACACTAGCAACGATTCTTTTCAAAGTGCAGGTTAATTTATTTTATTTTTACTTTATATTTTGTGTGTGTGATTTGATATACAAGCATGCTTCCCGAACGAATCATGCTCACAATCCAAGGATTAATTGTTCCTTACTTGTGTCTTTTTGAGGATCTCCTTCTTTCCTAAAGTTATGTGAAAGTCTCTCTCTCTCTCTCTCTCACACAGGAAGTCAGATAGATCTGTTTGAGTTTGTCGCCGAGCCGCGTTGTTTTGTGGAGGAGCACTGAGTGTAATTCAGGATGACTCTGAATATGATCTAATCTAGGGTGCTTCTAGTTAATGGTTTTGTCTTTCCTGTCTCTTAGATTTTTATAAATTTTTGACTGCTCCACATCTACTTTTTGCTTATACACCATCTTCCACTCTACATTGTCCCATCACTTTTTATTTTTTGTGTGACCTTGTCTCTTGTATCTTTCTCTCAGCCGTGTCTCATGTGCTTTTTTTTTTTTTTCCATCACTGCACTACTTCAGTCAAGTGCTCTCGAATCTTGATGAGCCTCCTCCAAGCTAGGAAGGTTTTAGAAAGGTTTTAAGCTCTGACCTGACTTGCGATCAGCCTTTAGTCTCCTCACCTGGTATCTGATGTAGTCTGAATAAAAGACAGAAAAATCCATAAAGAAAAGAAAGTTCAAAAGGAAATTTTTAAACAGAGATATAAAAACATTGCTCGTTTGTCTGTGTAGCTTGAGAATAGGAAGACTGAAAGTGATGGTGAGAGACAGATGGAAACGAGAACCTCCCCTAGGTGAGTTGTAATTCCGACCCCAGCGGGTGAGAGTAAAGACGGTTACTGGTGGCAGATGTTAGACTGCCGAAGAGTCTTCATCTACAGGCTGCGGTGGAGCTCATAAACATCCCGCCTCGCTTTTTTTTTTTTTATGGCACGGAAAGAAGTAATAATTAATGATTTATATCCTGGGATTAGCTTATTATTAAATTTAGGCAGCTTGTGAAGATGCTGCGGTTGTGCCTTACTTGCTTTATTTAGTTAAATGAACCTTTTTTTCAGCAGCGAGAAACGCTGCAGTGGAAACGACGAATATATTAATTTACTTTTTTTCCGCATATTTCAAGTATACATAAGAATGAAATACAACACTAATGGATCAAATTATACACATATGCAAAATGTATTTATTTTTATTCCGAACACACTGAAAGGTATTTTTCAAGAGGAAAAGTTGTAACTTGGAGAAGTCTATATTTATTTTTTTCCCCCTCTCTCTCTCTCTCTTTTTTTAAAGGGATGAAAAACATTCTTTCAGTCCTCTTTATTTTTAATTTTGGTTACTTCACTAAATTCATGCACTTTATAACTTTAATATCAGGGGAGTCATAAATTATAGCGCTGTCCTGAATATCAGTGTGCTGCATAGTTTCATTTTGGTTGCGTGTCTCTCCTGTAAATGTCACTGACCTTTAACTGTTAACCAGGGTCGTCTTCTGTCAGTTTCTCCACCATGGTTACCGGCAATAAATACCTTTTTTTTTTTTATATATATTTTTTTATATCAAATGATCGCTACATTTCTCTCTAAAAGACATTTTATATCATAAACAATAGACCGGAAATTGTTGAATGTACAGCGTTTTGAATAACAAATGTCCAAGCGTATATGAACTCACGAGAAGGTCAGGGATAAAGGTGAAGGTTTAGAACAGCATCTGCTGTTTGCTGTAAATATAAATTTTAAAGTTTTATTTCAAGAACATAAGCAAAATTCTAAAAAAATAGGCACTTGTCAACGAGAAGATAAACAGTACACCTAAAATATATAAAGCTCCTGATCTTCTGTGAGTCGGCCTGACGATCCTGTCAGAGCTACGGTACCAGACAAAAGTTTGGACACAGTTTGGGTTTATTTCTTTCAGTCTAGAACAATACTGATTTTTTCCCCAAAACTATGAAATAACACCTATGGATAATTAAGAAACAACAATCAGTTGTCATTTTAAGACATGAAGCTGTTCTGGAATAGTTTTTGCAAGAACAGTATTGTCAAGAGCATTTGCAAAACCCTTCAAGCACCATGATGAAACTGGCTTTAATGAAGACCATCGCAGGAAATCAAGACCAAAACTGACTTCTGCTGCAGAGGAGAAGTTCATTTAGAGTTACCAGCCTCAAAAATCAACAATTAACAACCAGCATCTCGGATTAGAGACGTTATGAAGGCTGTACAGAGCATTAATGGTGGACACATCTCAATATCAAGTGTTAAAAGGAGATTATTACATATTTTGTACTAGGGGTGCTCCGATCAGGATTTTTGAGGCCGATCTCCGATCACTAGAAGCTGTATCGGCCGACACCGATTACAGTGTCTATTCGAAGCCTTATCATGTAGCATTATTTATTAAACTATATCTAACAACAATGTAAATGAAGTATTGAAATTGAATTGGAAGTTGCCGGAAGTTCTACAAGGTCCGCAAGCATCCGTGATGACCGCCAAAAAAAAAAGTTTTTTTTTCTTAAACGTGTAATTTGTCATGTTTAAAAAAGTGCTTTAAAATTGTTTAATATTTAAGATTTTTTTTTTATAAAAACATGTTAAATTTTTCGTGCAGAAAGATGGAAACGTAATAACTCGCGGTGAATCATGATATATTCCTGTCACAATACTGAGCGCGCGCTTTGACATTTTGAGCGCAGACAAAGCTCTCCATGCACGAGCAGTGTCTCCACTGCGCGCTCAATATGCTTATGGCTTCCGCACGAAACCGCGTAGGTGAGATGGGGGAATTACCGACAGCTAAGTGAGGGGCGGCGCCCGGGTTGCTGAGCTCTCTTAGCGCTAGACAACTTTGAAAACTGCTTGTTTCTTTTTCACACAACACATACAACTGCCAGACCGGTGAAGCCATTTTAGCAGCGCGCAAAAAAATTGTCCCGCAAGTTTTGCATCATCTGATCGGCTTTTCTATATCGGCCATTATAGAGACTGCCGATCAAACTTCCCAAAGCAATTATCGGCCGATTATGATCGACGACTAATCAATCGGAGCACCCCTATTTTGTACGCCTTTACAATGTAGAAAGGAATAAAAATCAGGAAAGACCATGGAATTAGAAGGTGTGTCCAAACTTTTGACTGGTATGGATCAGGGAATAATCACTGAATAGTTGCCCACATTGTGCCTTAAAGTAGTGAAGCCGAATATTAAAATCCCCAGGATTTCCATAGTTTTCACAACAGGAATACTTTTTTCTCTTGAAGCCGCTTCGAGTCAAATCTCTCATAGTGATCAGTGCATGAGCTGTGTACTGACTATAACCTAGCAAAGCCCTTCAAAGCCATGGTTTTGTTTTTTTGTGACGCCAGCCGACTGCATCTTTTCGAACTGCTCGCTCGCGCACCGTTGGGGGCGGCGTAACACACTTGGAGGACAGCGCTATCCGCTCCCTTTGTTGCGCGAGCTTACAGACGCCCCTGACTGGCTGTAGAGCTACTTAATGTGGGAGCACTAAGTACCTCTCATCCCTCCCCTCTACAGAGCTCGGCCAATCAGCTCTCTCTAGACCTCCGGCTGCGAGAGGTTACAGCACCATCCGGGATTCGAACTAGCGATCTCCGGATGATAGGGCGAGCGCTTTTACCACTGCGCCACTCGGACGCGGTTTTGACTTTTAGCTAGTGTGGTAATGTTAGATGTAGTTCTCTAGATCTGTACTGTTTATGCTGTAGAATGAACACCTAAATTTAAGGTAGTTGTTAAAAAAAAAAAATCAGTGCAAAATCCAATAGTATATGTATCGTGCTACGCATGATTTACGGCACTCTTTTACACAGTGGAGGTTTAGCAAAGGAAGGATGTAATACTTACAGTATAAGCATCGAAATTGCTGGAGTGTCTGAGAGGTAGCTATGGATTGTCTTCCCAAAGCCCAGTTCCTGGATTTGTGGCAAACATTTCTCTTTCCCATGACGCATATAAAGCCGGTTAAGGGTCACTTAGGCTACAAATGCTTCTCAAGGAAACTGATTTATGGCTGTGCAGCTGGAATAGTGCAGACACGGATGGCAGAGGATGGGAGTAAATATTTAGCTCTTCTCTTCGAGGAAAGGAAACAGTGCTGCGTGTGGAGGAAGCCTGAATCGTTGTGCATACCAAACTTGTGATTGATCTGTTGTAGAGGAATGTATTCCCCTGTCACATTCCTAACTTTTACGGAGGCTTTGCAATTATTTTATTTTATTGTCTCCCCCCCCCCCATGTCTGGCAGCAGTTCCTAAACGCTAACATGCATGTTTAGATGACTGAGCGTCAGAGCCTACATACTGTATAATAGTGATCCAGCTGTGTTCCAGCGCACAGCTGTTTGTCGCAGTCAGCATTTACTGTAGATATGTTTAACACCAGGGCTGAGTAATACAGTTTATTCACAAACTATTCCAATAATACAGGATGAAGGGAAAAAAATGTGGTACTTGGAATGAAATATGAATCATGAATTATATTTATTTGTGATTACTCAATTCTTGCATAGTTCTTGATTTGCACAGCTTGCAAATAAGCAGTTTACTGTTGCCTAGCAAAAAGATTCAAGCGCATAGACCTTGGAACTGGTCATTTGATAAAGAAAGAAAGAGAAAAGGTTGGCCTACAAATAGCTGGTTTAAAATGTTTAACTCTGGCTTGTTAAAATCTTATGGTATGTTCAGTCTCGGGCCCTTTCAACCCTCAAAAAAAAAAAAAAAAAAAACTCTGAGCAATTAGTCAGCAATTTTGGCAAACTCCATGTTTCGTCAATGTGTTTTAGCCCTGTACGCTCTCCATGGACATATCACATGCTTTTGAAATAGGAAGTACTGAGAAATACTTCTGCTTGTCAGCTGTATTGGTGCAAGCAAGCCTGGACTGTAAAACTATGGATCTGAGGCTTTTCTTAATTTAAAATATACAATGATATTTTGATTCATCAAAATCTTTTTTTTTCTACAGTTACTTTATTAGACTATAAGCACTACTAATCGCTCCAGAGAGGATGTGTCCATCAGTGTTAGGCTTATGTGAACCAAATTATTTCTGTGGTGGAAAACCAATCATGGTCATGAGGAATTGTAAATTTTTTTGACGTTTGTCAAGCATGGTCTTGGCTTATTTTCCTGGGTTAATTAATACTTAGAATGTTCCTTATATCTATCCATCTTACATATAATAAAAGTTTTGTACATTTTGTACAAGTTTTGCGTGTCTGTACATTTGAAGATAAAAAATTATTTGGGGAGGGGGGGACCTAAGATGAGTAATAGAACTCAAGATGGTTTTTAGATTTTATGTCCGTCTGTTAGCTGTAAAACTACTGAACAAATTTTAATGGTATTTTTTAATACCGTTTAAGTATATTTAGCCGAGCTTGAGGTAAAACATATGCTTTGTTTCATTGCAGTCGGCCCACGGGAGAAGATATTCTACTTTGAAATTCTAATGGAAACCACTATATAATAAAAAATCGACCTTTGAAAAATCATTAGTTCATCTCAAAATTCAACAGATGATGTACTTTTTTTAATACACGCTTATGAGTGTGCATTTGAAATCCATGCGAATGAAGTCGCAGCCATCTAGTACGGAATATAAGTGCAAGTAATATTTGAAAGTGTATCAGTTTCGTGGAGAAGTATAGCAGATATTTATAGCTTATAAATACAAGGTATAGTATTCTATAGTCACTATGGAAAGTAGTATATTTTACAGTACATATAGATCATTGAAGTCAGTTGAGAATTGTAAGTAGTACTGTGCTTTTTATCCAGTGTATTCACAGCTTCACTTTATATTTCATTCATGTCCATTCACTTGTAGTTGTTTACAGGCCAGTCTTGCCTGTGCCGGTATGACATTGTGACTTAACCATGGCCACTGCTCCATAATCCAAAGCAGTCAATGTTTGAGAGCTCCACAGGACTTATAGTATAGTGTGAGCAGAAACAGGGCCAAGTTGCAGTGTGAACACAAAACGAATCGAGTTCCTTCTTTTTTTCGCCTGCTTTTGCTCCACTTTAAATGGACTGAGTATGGTTTGTTTTTACAACGACCACATGTGAAAACAATCTTAAGAAAATTTGTAGCTGTTTTTCTCAGTTTAAAGCTCATTTGAAAAATCTGCATTTTGTAATGAAATCTACAAATAATGAAAGGGCTGTTGCATTTCTTTTGCCTGTAGCTAAAATAATTCACTCTTGATATTTCCAACTTCAGCTACTTTGAATCTCAAAAAGGTTGCAGAAAAATAAAAATCTCTTTGTTATAACACTTTGTTGATGTAAAATAAGAGGGATAGAGGTAGTCCCATACTTACGAACAAGTCCAGTTCCAGGAGCATGTGCATAGGTGCGATTTGTTCTCAAGTCTGACAGAGTCAGTCTTGGACACATTTACACGACTATACAATGTAAAGCATACCCAATCCACTTGACTAAATCTGTCCTCTTTTCCCACTGTGCCATCATGTGGCCAAAAAATTGCATCTAAAGAAATAAATCTCACATGTCTAATATAAGTGTTATCTTTGTGCCTTTAAATTGCGAGGGGCATCCTGGACACCATTTTGTCTCAGAGCTGTTTTCCACAGTTTCGAACTTTAAACTCTGTTTTGTTGATTATTTTCAGAAATTGGGATTATTCACCATCAGGACAGCTTTACAGGACAGACATTTTCTATCATTGTGCTTTCGGACTGATTCATTTAAACCGGTGTGTTTTTTCACGCGCGCACACACATGCACAAACTTAAAATAAATATACTGGACTTTGGACATTTTATAAATTCACTTACACACTCAAAATATTGTATATAATTGTAAATATTGGTATCTGGTGCACTGTAGTGTTTATTTGTACAAGACATGTGTGTTACTTCCGTGATTAAACCAGAAATAGAACCACGGTCTGTTAACGTCTGCGG
The DNA here is from genome assembly GCA_011419295.1 of Clarias macrocephalus. Classification (NCBI taxonomy): domain Eukaryota; kingdom Metazoa; phylum Chordata; class Actinopteri; order Siluriformes; family Clariidae; genus Clarias; species Clarias macrocephalus. The sequence goes on from JAAGKR010000269.1 coordinate 141,477, forward strand.
AAATTAAATATAAAAGTCAGGGACTACTGGTACAAGGAGCAATTGTTTATTTATTTATTTTAACAAGACTGCTCTAATTTACTGGTTGTGATTGTGTGGGATTGTAAAAAGAAAATTCCATGTATGTACTGTTTGCTTGAAGCACCCTTTCACCTTGGGAGCCTATTCACCTGATATTAGCATCTTTTTTTTTCTTTTTTTTTCTCGCCTTTCTCGGTCTTTGGCCTTCCAAGTGGTCTGGGAGAACTATTGTGATATATATTCCTATCTGCCCATAAACATAAGGGCTCTCGCAAAAGAACAAGCCGGTGAATTATAGAAGCATTTGTGGAGCGTCATGTCTGTAGAGTGTGCGTGTGAATGAGCTCCTCTTGTGTGTGTGTGTGTTGAATGAATAACTCTCATCCCTGGTCAGGACATGATTTCTTCACTCAATCAGTGGCCGCATGTGGTTGTTGTTTTGCCAGTGAGCTGTGCTTTTCTTTTCTCCCTCAGACTAACCTGTGTGTCTGCCATCTTTGATCCTGTCTGCCTCTGATCATGTTAGAATAGCAAGCCGTGCACATAGGGCAAAAAAAAAAAAAAAAGAAACACAAACCCCTGTGATTCTGCTATGGTTAATGGCGCTCTGATTGACAGGCCTGCCTCCTACATAAACCACACGTTTCCCAGGCATTAGATTATCCCAGTTTCTGCTGAGGTAAGACGTAATCCCGCTAGAAATCACATTTGCAAAACTGAAATGGAAATGCTGAGCATTAAATGACGCGGGGGGGGGGCTGTACCCGTTCTAAGAAACCAAAACAAAATTCAGATATTTTTTTTTCTCTCCGATATCTCCCTGATGTGTCATGACTTCTTGCTGTGTGAGTGTGTGGGAAATGATGAAGTGTGATATAAAATCATGTAAATCAATCATCCACATTTTGCTCTTTTTTTCCTACCACTTTTATCATCTCATGTTTTTATTCATATCAGTTACTTCTCTCTCTCGCTCTCTGTGTGTCTGTCAATACCGCTGTCTCTTTCTTATTTTCTTCCCCCCGTCTATGTGGGTCCGTCTTGCTCTGTCTTGCTGTCTCTTTCACTCATCAGCTCCCTTCCCCCTTCCTCTTGCCCTCTCCACTCCTGCCCCTCCGCCTCAGTCCAGCTGTTGTGTTAATAATTTTCCTGCTGCCCGTAGAGCAAAGTAATGAGAATGCAGTTGGAGTCAGGCTCCTCAGATTATGAGGGAGTGTTGTTTATTTATTAGTGTAATAATATTTTTTCGTAGGCAAATATTTAGACAGAAGTGTTTTCACTGTACACACCTTATCCAGATGTTTCTTCTTTTTTTTTCTGCACATTTTTTAACCACTATAATATGTTTGTTCTGTGCTACTCAGATTAAAGGGAAGTCAACCTGCTGGTGTCATGTCTTAATTAGAAGTTAAAGCTAGAGCGTGAAGAGGGTGATATGGTGGTGTTGTAGCCATCATGAGGAAGCATCGTGACTCTTATCTCAGCTTCAGGTGCAAAAGCCCTGCCCTGTTTTTTGTCACAGGTAATCTGAAAACACAGAAATGGAGAATTAGATGCGCCAAACTGAACAGATGTCCTAGTCCAAATATAGTACCTTGATGAGTTTGCCATCTTTCACACTCTGACTCGCTGGTACGAGTTTTTCTTTTGTGCTGAGAAGATGGAGGTTGGAGACAGATGAGACTGAGTACTCAGTCATTAACAGTAACCTGAGACGATGGTCGACGTGACAAAAGAAGAGACACGTTGGCATCAAATTATGTCCATCCTGCTGAGTGTGGTGTGTGTGTGTGTGTGTCTCCGGGCGTTTTTTTTTTTTTTTTCTTTTACATTAGGGCAATCGTTGGGATCGTTTCCGAGGACACTTGACCCCAAAGCCTGGTTCATTTTGATCAGTGAGAACACAATCGTTCCAGGCCCGGATCAAAGCCAGTTACAAAAGCATACAGTATGCGCCAAAACAAACAAAGCATACAGTATGCATATAGTATGCGCCAAAAAAAACTATTATCTTGTTGAGTTTATTTCTCCTGAAAGAAACTTAACATGCACACTATTAGCGTGTTGATTTACCGCGGTACGCGTCATGTAAGTGTTCGGAGTGTGTGTGCACAACCTCACTGTAGCCAGTGTTCATATCGTTAGCGCAGACTCTCAACCCTGATTCCCGGAACAAAGGTCGCTGCAGACTCCTGCAAAAGGAGACGAGTAAGGCAGGCACAGTTTTTGGAAGATCTTCACAGTTGAATACACTCTCCTCTAACATTTCCCAGACTAGTAGGCATCAGGTGTTGTGATTGGGGAGATGGGACTTGTGTGGAAAGGAATGTGTTTTGCCACCTTTTTTTGAAACTCTGTTCCCATTCACAACCGCTTCCATACAAGCGAAAATGATACTTAACTCTGAATACTTTGTCCTCCGTCGAGAGACCCATTTCCAACAACTGCTCGATCTGCCGGTGTGCCAAGCAGTATCGCAACATGACTCCTTTACATGTCTGTAAATGCAAACATATAAATCATTGTTGTCATTTTCTAGGCCCCCCCTCCCAAAAAAAAATTTATTCCTTTATCATTCTGATGGTTTTCTTTTAAACGGAAAAAGGTTGAACAGAAAAAAAGTCGTCGATTGAACATAATTGTTCAGTTACACTCTGTATACGCCATCTGCTTTATAACACTGTCTTTATTTTTTTGTTATTTAAAGCATACACTACACTGCAGCGTGTTGTCACAGCAGGTAGCATTGCTGCCTCACAGCTTTGTGTTGCCTCGTTCATTTCCTGTGCTACCGTCTGAGTGGGGTTTTTATATATATATATAAAAAAAACCAATCCCTGTTGTTAGTTCGGGTTTCATATTTTCTTGAAGGATTACACAGAGCTGAAGTCAGTAAGTGTAGGCTTACCTGATGACACCTAGGGTGCATTTCCACATATCCTCCAATTTCTGTAGTATTACCTCATTGCCAAGCTGTGTCCTATTCTCAATGCTGCACTCACATCACTTGTTTTTTAAAAAACATTTTTTTTATTATATATAACTATAGCTAATTCATGCACTGCCAGGACAACGGTCATGATGAGGGAAGGATAGTGGTGAACCATCCACCATTTCCAAGAAGGAAGGAGAGAGTGATCAGCATGTAGTGAAGTCGCTTCCAAAATCACAGCCATGTCTAATAGCTATGTGAAAGTAAGAGCATTTCCACACACACACTGTGACAAGATTGGGACCGAACAGCTGTGTCGTCATTTAAAATTATTTTTAATTTGCTAGGGAGGATAAAGATTAGAATTGGAAAAGATTAGAAATGGTAAAAAGTCATGTGGTCTTATGAATTCAGATTGAGCTTATTCCAGAGTGTTGGTTGCATCAGGGTAAGAAGGCTTATCCAGATGTTTCTTTCTGCACATTTTTTTACTAGTTTAATATGTTTGTTCTGTGCTATTCGGATTAAAGGGAAGTCAACTTGCTGGTGTCATGTCTTAATTAAAAGTTAAAGCTAGAGCGTGAAGAGGGTGATATGGTGGTGGTGTTGCCATCATGAGGCAGCATCGTGACTCTTATCTCAGCTTCAGGTGCATAAACCCTGCTCCGTTTTTGTCAGAGGGAATCTGGAAGCACAGAAACAGAGAATTGGATGCACCAAACTGAACAGATGTCCTACATTCCTGAGTTTTCAGATCTTTCATACTCTGACTTTGCTTGTACGCAATGGTCTTTTTTTTTTTTTTGCTGAGAAAGTGGAGGTTTCATTTTCTGTGCTAGACTAATATGGGGGGCAAGATGGGAGATGGAGACAAATAAGACCGAGTACCCACTCATTAACAGTAACCTGAGACGGTGGTCGCCGTGACAAAAGAAGAGACGGATGTTAGCATCAAATTACGTCTATTCTTCCCTGATTTCTTCTTCAGGACTCAAATTGTGAAAGAGTGCTTCTGGGAGGATGAGGAATAATTTTCACACTTGAATTAGACACCAGGTCGTGATCAAATCTGAAGGTGTAATTTTTTTTTTTCTAAATGGCTGAGAAACTGCATTCAACTGAAATGCAAAGTTAAAACCGTTGTTTGAAAACTTCTTAGGTTTTGGGCAATGTCGAGTTTCAGAGTATTTTATGCAAACTCGAATTAGTCCAGCACAAGAGCACACAGCATGCCGGAGTGAGCACCTGAAGAGAAGCGAACGAGCGAGCGTTGTGGTGTGAATGATAAATGATGAATGACAGAACACGGGCATGAATGATAAACGAGGCTCATATTTTATACCGGAGCGTGCACTAAACTCTGTGGTTTCAGTAAACAACTTGGCTCTTATTTGCTTGCGTTTAATTTCAGTCTCTCACAGCAGTGCTAGCAAACACGTCGGATAGCTGTATAGGAAATCCATTCAAATCACTCTGGATGCTTAAAACTGTTTTTGTTCTTTTTAAATTAGAGGATTAAACTGGAGCCTGATCAAAGCATTGCCTACTTCGTGCTTCCAAAATCTGTTGTTGGAACAAAAAAAAAAAAAAAAAAAAAGTGCAAATCAGTACAATTTAATTAAAAAATCTGAATAGTTGCAACTTTGTGGCAAGTATTTGTGTGTGTGTGTGTGTGTGTGTGTGTGTGTGTGTGTGTGTGCGCTTGAGAGATATACCCTATGGTGTTAACAATAGTGTGTTCACACATGCTTCATGTGAATGAAGAGTTGTAATACTAACATCTGGCTTATACAGTATTTCTCTGCTCCTTATGCATGTGGGTCAGCTCCTGCTGTGTATGTACATTATTGGAAATTATATTTATTTAGCAGCATTTAAATCAATGCATCATGTAAATTGTGTGTGTGTGTGTGGAACATTTTGAAATTCGGGCTGGCTGAATTGTCCAAAATATTGCCGTGCTCATTATAAGGCAGGCATGAGACCGGAATGAACAGCACACACACACACACACACACACACACACACACACACACACACACACACACACACACACACAGGCTAGTCTGTAGTACGGTGACTCATTGGATTTTTTCCTGCTCTGTTGATTTCCAATGCAGATGTGCCTGTACATGCTGGAGTGCTGGATAAAAGCCCTCTTCCCGTCATTTCCTTTTAAATTTGCACTGGCTAAGTTTGGCTTTAATCCCTTATAGATCACGTTAATTATGTGATGCCCGTGCTCCATGAGTGGTTTTATACAGTCCCTGTGTGTGTATGTATGTATATGCAGTGGATTAAAAAAAAAACAAAACAAAAAAAACACAAGAAACACTTCTGTTAAAATGGAAATTAAATTTGAACTTTTTCCTTCCTGAGTGGGAAATTACTATCTCACTCAGTCTCTACACCTCTTATCCTGTGTACGGGGTCACATGAGGCCTGGAGACGATCCCAGGGCACAAGGTGGAGTACACACAATCCATCACAGGACGCGCGCGCGCACACACACACACACACACACACACACACACACACACACACACACACACAATAGGCGATTTGCAAACGGAAGTTATCCTACTCTGCATGTCTTTGGACTGACTGAGGAGACCCGAGGTGGGAATCGAACCCTTGAGGTATGAGGCCACCATGCTAACCAGTGTGTTGTTGAGGGAAATTACACCATTTATAAAATCAAGGTGACGTAAATAAATACACCATATTGCCAAAAGTATTCACTGGCCTGTCTTCAAATGTATATGGACTTGAGTAACATCCAATTCCCAATCCATAGGGTTTAATACAGTATGATGTTGGCCCACTCTTTGCAGCTTCTGGGAAGGCGTTCGTCTGTGTACTCAGGTTTCCTACCACAGTCCAAAGACATGCAGGTCAGGCTAATTGGCGTTCCTAAATTGCCTATAGTGTGAGAGAGAGTCCTGCGATGGATTGGTACCCTGTCCAGGGTGTACCCCGGCCCCTCATGCGCTAGGTCTCATGGGATCGGCTCCAGGCCCCCTGCTAGCCCGTATACAGGAGAAATGTAAAATCCTACAGATGGTGCGCTCTGGACTATTCACACAGCACAGCATCCTGTGCAAACTATCGGCAAGTTTGTCTGGAAATAGACTTATAGGTATAATTATACAATTGTGATACATATAAATTAAGTCAGCACATAGTGTAAGTATAAGAAGGTTCGTGGACTCGAATGCAACAGCGCATAATTAAAGTCTCAAACTTTTATTTTTAAGATACCTCAGATTTACGTCATACCCATGTAAGGTGCATATATATTTATTTATTTAATTTGAACATGTGTGTCCCTTTTGGAGCCAGGCATTTTTGACTTGCGTTATTCAAAAGCTCAAGCTGCTCTTAAATAAAAAATTGACACACTACTTGTTATTGGGGTTTTTTTTTTTTTTTTTTTTGTGGTGTTTCAATGTTCAGTGAGGGGGTTTCAGTGGATTACTGTTACTGAAACCCCCCTCCCCAATTTCCTACACACACACACACACACACTTGTTTCTGTGGAATAATAAACAGTCGAGTGGGGACCCGTGCAGAGTGCAGATCAGTGCGATACTTACGTCTGTCTGTTCTAATAGATTCTCCTCCCAGCATGCGAAATGCTCAGTCGAGAGAAACATGCCTCTGCATTTTCTCCTCCGTTTGCATTCCCTTGTCAAGGCTGCTCTTCCCTGAAGTGAGTGACAGGTCAAGGTACAGCTCTTATGCTGCCACAACTCACTGGAGAGAGTGAGAGTGGTGAAGCTCTGCGGGAAACAAACGCATTCGCAGCAGCAACTGGAGCAAATCGTGACTCCTGTTTTCCAGGATAAGATATAAAAAGAAGTGTGTGTGTGTGTACTTTTAACACTTTCTGAAATCTCACCTTCGCTTTTGCTACTGAAAGGATGGAGAGTGCTGTCTGAGAGACCTCCAGTGGCCTGTGCTCTGTCTGCCTGCGCGTGGGTGAGTATTAATTACATGTTGTAGCATTAGCATGAGAGGCCAAGCTCTCGTCAGTTGGGAAATGTCAGCATGTGAACTTCAGCCTCTTCTAGTGGGAGCAAATGTTTCAAACACAGCTGGGTGAATCGGGGTTTGTCCCGTCCTCATTTACTGCAGGTGGGAGGCGTAAATTATTCCCACACCTGAACTTTTTTTTTTTTTTTTTTTTTGAGAAGGGAGTGAAATGTGTATTTTCTGAGCAAGAGTTAACAGGTTGCAGCGTTTTTGAACGCAGGTTTGAGTAAACTTTCTAACCTGTTGAAAGTTTACTCAGGACCGTGCTGTGTTTCTAGAGATTTTGTACAATCTTTTTTGAATTTTTTTTAACTGTTTTTTTTTTTTTTTTTCTCAGAGCCCGAAAAGTGCCCGAAAAGTGTTGTGTGTTGTGCTACAGAAAAAAAACCCCGCAAAACCAAGTCAAATAAAACTTATGACTTCATGGTATCCTGAAATAAAGATACAGATACTACTAAACAAGTAGGTTCATATAAAGCCCAGTAATAGCGTGAGAGTATCTTAAACAAATATCCTTGCAGCTGTAGTGCTCTCTAAGTCCTGATATGATGTAGTTTTCTCACATCCTGGCCGACTGCTGCGGTTCCTTTTCATTGTTCTCGCTTTCACTTTCTTCATCATCTCTGGAGACTGTAAAAAGCCTGTGTGCCTCTGCTGATGGTTAAATCTTTTTTTCTTGACATGATACTGACATTTTGCTTACCCAGGCATGACCACACTCCACACGTACAATACTGTGCAAAAATCTTTGGCACCATATTTTCTTTAGCACAAATGTTATTTCTGACCATCATGTCTGCATTAATAATGAAACCATTCACTATTTCCTTATAAATAAATGTATAAATTAATATATAATAAAGTTACCAGAAGAATTCATATTCTCCAGCACGCTCAGTAAAACCTCCTAGGTGTCTCGTTTATAAACCTGCACCCATCTGCAAACAAGAGTTTTAATACAGATGCTAAGAGGTTTTACTGAACATGCTGGAGAATAACAGTTCCTCTCCTAACTTTGTTACACTCGCTCTTTTCTATTTTCATGCAAAGTCCAAGACCCTACAAGTTTTTTTTCTCCCTTATGAAAATCTTTTCCATTGGTTATGTACATTTATCCGTTTATTTATTACTTTTTTTCTTTACTATATTTATTTTCTGGAATTTTTTTATTTATTTATTTATTTGTAATAGTTAATTTTGAGGTATGTTTAGAAATAGTGATTATTATTTTTTTAGTGATCAGCTTTGTTCATAATAATGCAATGCAGTAGAAATAGCTCCGATTCATTATTGCAGCAGGCAGCGCTTCATGATCTGCTTTGAACTGTGCCTGATTGATTGCTCAGCCCATGATGCCTGCTGTTGGAGGTTTTGTCGCGTTTCAGTGGCCCCCAGCTCTTGTTCATACCTGTACTGTTAACCCTAAAGCTCTCTCGCTAACACTGGTTAGGTTTACACAAGTCTCTTTACACTCCACCATGTCACACACTCTGCTGCAGGTTGTATCTGAATTGATTAGGGTGCAGAATATTGCTGCTGTTTGATTTATTTATTTATTTATTTTAAGTCGAATTTTGACCACCTGGAGAGACCAAAGTTTGATTTGTGAAGTCCAGTACACTAACTTGATATTATTTCTTTGATACACAAGTCTATATTTATACAAGTCTAAAAATCAAAGTCAGAAAATCGAAGTATAATTAAATAAATATTGTGTGCACAGACCAGCTTTATATATTTAAATACAGCAGGTGAAATAAAATATATACTATAGTTAACCTTTTAGAGAGCATATTGCAAACTGTACTCATATAGTTTGCTTTTTAATTAACTTAATCTACAAAACTTTTCATCTTTTTTTTAATTATTTTTATTTTTTTTTTTATTATTATTTTTTTTAAAGTAATTGCAAAGTTCTGGCCAAACTTTTTTATATATAATATTTAATGCACCAGATTGTCAGGACTCCTAGTAATGTAAGCAAACAAATTATTAGGATTTTGTTGTTTTGGTTTAGACACAACTTTGGATTTATTTTTTACATTCTAGAACAATACTCGATTTTTTCCCTAAAATATGAAATGACACTTATGGAATTGAGTAATTAAGTAACAACAAGAGTAAGGTATCTATTTTAAGACACAAAGCTCATCTGTACTGGAACAGTTCTTGCAAGACCAGTATTGTCAAGTGCGTTTGCATAACCCATGAAGCACCATGATGAAACTGGCTCTCATGAAGGACTTTAAAAGCAAAAAGCAAAAACCAAAACTGACCTCTGCTGCAGAGGAGAAGTTCATTTACAGTAGTTACCAGCCTTCTTAAATCATCAATTAACAACCAGCACCTCAGTTTAGAGCCTTTATGAAGGCTTTACAGAATAAGTAGCTGACACATCTCAATATCAACTGCTCAAAGGAGATTACTGCATATTTTGCACGCTTTCACCATTGTTTAACATTTTAGAAAAAAAAGAAACTTTTTACTGGTAGTGAAAAATATTGCTCTTGCTGAAATATTAGTAAATCTGTCAAGGCAGATGAAGGCAGTTTGTGTTTTTGCTACTAATTTAACATCACAGACAAGAAAGTTCTGTAGTAAATACCACCAGAACATCTGTCGGAACATCTCGAGCATTAAATAATTTATATAATTAAGTAATAGGGAATGAGAGAAGTGCCGGTTTGAGAATGCAGAACTGGAAATTTTAGGATTAATTAATAATAAATAAATAAAAAACGCTTCTGCCCACATCAAAAGTATGCGTTCATTAAATTTATGCATTTCACATTTTCAGCATTGTGTATGTTTTTACCTGATTGAGAGCCCCAGAACTATGTGGCGAACAAAAAAAAAAAAGGCTTATTATAGAGCTCTGTTGATGGATTAATTACCTCAGGGAGTTCCACTAGATTTGCCCCCTCCATCAAAAAAAAAAAGTCCCTCTCGTGTATTTTGAATCATTGCCGTTCATTTTCTTTTGTGTTTGTGTAGTTATGTGTGGCTAATCTTTCATCATTTGCCCTCAGAAATATCCCCCCCTAAAGAAAAAGTAAAAAAAAAGGCTTTAAATGTGTAGTGTTCTATAGTTGCATCCATGAGTCTGCCTTGTCCCTCTCACGCCCCTTCTCTTATGTCTTTTTTACTTTTTTTTTTCTTTTTCAAATTTTGGCAGAGGCTATGTTGATGATAGTAGTCGGGGCAGAATGCCTCATGATTGCTTTGGAACAGGAAACCGGCCCGTTGTGGGAACTGTGGAAACTGTGCCGTGAGCTCCGTAGGTGGCAATTTATTAGGCTGATTTGTTTGATGGAGGCAGATTAACAATAAGGCCAAAGTGTCAGAATAACACGGGGTCTGTATTGGTTAGAAGAAAAGTCGACTCTAGTAGTTAACATCTCTTCAGGTGGACACCACGGCTTTTATTGGCTGCTGAGAGCAAAAAGGCTTTGAACAGCTGCAGCAGCCTGGGTGGATTTTAATTGGACGAGAGGATCGGAGAAATGAGCGTCGGGCGGCGGGTTAGCACAAAAAAGCTGGTCGATACCTGCTGATGAAGCCGGCGGTGGCGTTAACAGGACTCGGGAGCAAACTCAGTCCTAGACTTCTCTTTATCATGAGATTGTTTTAGCCCCCTCCTCTGTCTCCCTAATGTTTAACTCGAGACACGTTTCCTCCACTGCTGAGAGAAAAGGTGTGACTGGGACTCTTGCTCTGTCAGGGTTATAGGATATGTGCAGTGGCTAGGTGCGGATGAGCGTCTCTCCATGCCTCACATAATCTAAAGCTTGGGGAAGCAGCAGACTCGGCAGTCTGTAAAGTTCCTAATGCTTATCTCGTGCTCAGGGGAACATATAGACCCTATAACCTGTGATAATCTTGGCACGGTCTAACTAACAATTCACAGCTAAAAATAATGCTGACACACTGCTGTGGTGTCGCAGCCGCAAGAGGGGGAAATGAGCATCCGTATTGGAACATCTATCTGCAAATAAAGAATAACAAGGTGTCTACAGAGAGAGAGAGGAAAACAAAGCTGCGCTTCCCAGCCTGAGAGCACGGCCTTTTGTGATGTGGACAGAGGTTGTAGTGGCTTAATCAGCAGTCAGTCTGGCAGTCTCAGCGACGTCTGTGTGATGTTGCAGGTGTAGAGGGGAATCTTTTCAGAATGACAAGAGGGTCTTAGCAGATCTCTTGATCTACAGTTGATGAAATTTGGTTTGCCTGGTGGGAAAAAAAAAAAGCTTAGCTAGATTCTAAAGTAGTATTTTCGTTCCTCTGTAGTCCTCCAGTTTTGAGTGATATGTTTTCCTTCCAAAAAAAAAATTAAATAAGCTGCTACGGTGTTGTGGTGATTATTAATGGATGAAGGAAATGCAAGAGATGGAAGCAGTGTGTTATTTGAGGACAGGAAAATCCATCCTATTGGCTTTCAATTCAGTAACCATAAAATCTTCAATACAAGATCGGATAAATAAAAGTAAAATTTCTTGCTTTCTTTCTTTTTAGTCCTTTATTTTTTCCCCCCCTGTGCTTTCATTCTCTTTATTATCCTATATTTCTTTCTCTCATGTGGGTCTCATCTTTTGATACCAAATCTACGAGGGTGAGTCAAGAAATTATCTGCACTATCCTGGCATTCTGGATAACTATGTTAACTTGTAGAAAAGACAATTACATAATTTTCTAATATAATCTCCTTGCTTTTCAATACAGTTTGTCCATCTACCAGGCTTTAGTATATTTTGTTAAATTTTAGGCTGAGCTGCGGGCCACAAATGCCCCGCTGTCTTCATTTCTTCATCAGAATTGAATCTTCGTCCTCGTAGGGCTGCTTTCAGGGGACCAAACAAGTGAAAGTCAGATGGAGTGAGATCAAGATTATAGGGAGCATGCTTTAACACCTCAAAACAAAGTTTTTGAAGTGTGTCGATAGTGTGGACAGAAGTGTGTGAATGTGCATTGTCATGCAAGATCACAGCGCTTTTGGATTGTGGCCATGTAATCTTTTAATCTGAAGTTTAGTCTTCAGATCTTTAATAAGCATCTTGATGTAATTAGCGCTGTTGATTGTTGAACATTTTTCCTGATGTTCCAATACTGGCCCTAAAACAGAAGTTTAATATAACCGGAATGTGGATCATTTTTAACATCACCCTTGTATAAGCGATCAAAAGTAAAGGCCCTACACTTTTCCTTCACACATGTTCAGTGGGCAGATGTTTTGTTTTGTTCGGGTTTAATTTGATGTCACCAGCTGGTCAAACTCTGGCCATGTTATGTACCTACTGTACATCTTTTCCTGCCTTCCTCTTGTTAAAATGTCCAAAAAAAAAAAAAAGATTTGGCTGTTACTGGGAAAACTGCAAAGCTCAGCACCCTCCATCCTAAAGAATTTCCTTTAGTCTTAAAATCTAACTTTCTCACAAAAACCCAAAATAAACTTTCTCACAGAAAACAAGTCTGTAACAATGATTATATTTGTGTTATAAAATAGCACATTTTTGAACCCACTAATTATCAGACTTCGAATATGTAACGTGCCAAAATGCTTCTGTCATACCAGTCCCTAAAAAACGATCCGTTACTATGGAAACAATAATGCATCCGATCAAGTGCAAGGATAATAATGTCACTTGAATCGCAGCCAGAACTGACAAGTAATCACGAACTTCTGAGCAAACGGAATTTTAGAAATAAACAAGGCTTTATTATTTTAAAAAAATTGCATTTAATGAACAAATATATTTCAAAAACAAATGATTTCCCCGTGTTTTGTTTATTCAAAACCACCACGATTGGGTAATTTCTAGGTGCTTGTATTGGCATGCTGTTCTCAGCAACAGCAAAAAAAAAAAAAAAACCCAGGAAATGTGAAATTGTGCCTTTTGGCTCTCATGTGATGTAATTTCAGCTCTGCCACTTGCTGTGTTAAAGTGCTACATTAGCTTTAAAGTCATCGTCATGAAGAAACCAGTAAAGAAAGTGAGTTCATTTTGTTTCTTTTTTTTTTTCTTCTTTCTTTTTCTTCTCCTGCAGTACACTTCATTATCACTGCCTCCTGCATAAACGCACATTCCTTGGAGTTCCTTAACGGGAAATAAATGCGACCGAATAAAGATGGGAATCACCATCAGGGTGGCGATTAATTCTGTTTACTCTGCTAAACAGTCAGGAGGACCGTCCCTGTATTTATTTATTTATTTATTTTTTAATGCCCCCCGCCCCCCTGCACACTTGCCCTAATCATCTAACAGATCTCTGGCTTATGCTTCCTCCCAGATGGGTCGTGAACAACGGTCTGTTGAAGAGAGGAGCCAGTAATGGAGCTGCAAATGGATTTGTGTAACACAAGCTGCCTTTGGTGCACATGCTCCGGCGCAGGTTAAAGGGATGAGCTCCAGTGCATCTGGATGCAGTGTTTATTCACTCAATGTGTGCTGTTAATGTGTAACTACTGCAGCCCTTAATCTAGAGCCAAACCCAAATGATTTCCACACAGCTCTCGGCGCACAAACCTGCTTTCTCTCTTTCTCTCTCTCCGAATAAGGTATATCGTGTCTTTTATGCCTAATTAGGCTCTTTTTCTTCCTTCATGTTCTGCTGCATGCATTCTGAAATAGCTGTGTCTCTGGGTCTCTCTAGTCTTCCTCGTTATCTTCACTCTTCACACATGCTTATTAATTTTTTTTTGTGTTCCTTCTTCCCGAGTATGACGTACGTCTAGCTCTTTAGTCCTCATGTCTCACTCAGCCTCTTGTACTCAGCCAGCGTCTCTCACTTGTTCTGCTCTATTGTCTCCATATGGTTGTGCTCTAATAAGCCACACTTGTCTACACAAGTAAAGCCCACCGGGGCCATCTGTCCCACGCAGCTAATGGCTTAAGTGAATTAGACCGTCTCTACACGGGCACCGAGCAGAGCTCACGATGCCGATCACCTCCATTGATCCGATTGATCAAAGCATGCTGAGAGCTGCTGTCGTGGAACCGCTGTGCCTTCCTGTGCGATTTTTTTTCTCTGATAATTTATCCTAAGGGAGAGCACAGGAAGTGGAGACTGTCCTCCTCCCAGAACGGCACAGATGTGCTACTGTAAATCTGTGTGTATGTGTGTATATAAATTTTTTAATTTTTAATTTTTATTTTTTGTGGTGAGAGAAGTAAAAAGAGAAGAAAACGAGCTCGTTTGGGACAGATGGGATATATTTGAAACTTGAAAACTGCATCTGGAAACGAACGAATGAGGTTTTAAGGAGCTAGCTTTTAGCAATCACTTTTTTTCCCTTCTTTTGCTAAATCATAATCATCTAAAGTCAAACCCTAAACAATGCAGTTAAACTTTCCGTGTTTTATATGATTTTCTTGTGATGGTAACGAGCCTTGATTTTCTAAAAGGCCTGTAAATTAATCAATGACTGACTTGTGCCTACAGTGAAGAGGAAACTTACAGTAAGCTTGAACGGAGCAACGCCATACATCTTTGTTGGTAAATTATTATTATTTCTTTATTGTTGGAGGTAAATTATAAGGGCATCTACTGTACAAGTTCCTGTGAATCGTTAGTTAATATGTGAATATTAGTGAATCTCCATTTGTTTATCTATCTATATATCTATCTATCTATCTATCTAACTATCTATCCATCTATCTATCTATAGATAAATACATACAGTAAATTGACTGCTTATATCCCGTGGTCCACTTTAGCATTATCTATTATGTAGTTACTGCACATACTCGCTGCACAGCCTTGTTGTATAATATTTACTGCATATCTTCTTTGAACAGTTGATACTAAGACGTGTTTGCCACTTGTTTACTTGCTTTGTAAAGCCTTCATAAACCGGCTTCATAAACCTCTAATCTGAGGTGCTGGTTGTTAATTGGTGATTTGGTGATTGAGGCTGGTAACTCTAAATTGACTTATCCTCTGCACCAGATGTAAGTTTTGGTCTTGCTTTCCTGCTTTTCTAGTGCACTTGATAATGCTCTTGCTTGAACTATTCCAGAACAGCTGACCTTCATGTTTTAAAATGACAACTGCCTGTTGTTATTGTTACTTAACTTGTTGTTAGTCTTTCGGCTGCTCCCGTCGAGGGGTCGCCACACCGGACCAACTGATCGGCACAACAACTTGGCACCGGTTTTTACTTCCTGATGCAACCCTCCCATTTTTATCCAGTGGCTGGGGCTTGAATCGAACCTGGAGCTTCCGCATGGTAGACAAGAAACTTACCACTGAGCCAAAATTTGCACTTCTGGTTGATGCTAAACTGCATTTAGTTGCTGTTTGACTGTACAATAATTATCTAGCTAAGCAAATTTATCACCACCTTTTTACCGATCTTGTTCAAGAATTCAACTGATGTGATGTACGCTGCTTTATTTTTTGCATTTATTTGCACTTGAACTGCTTTTCTCTGAGGGTTGACTCAGCTTGAAATAATGTGTAGCAGAGCTCTGTGGACTTTACCCAGATACTTGTTTTTTTTTTAGGCCACGTCAATGTTTTTTTTTTTTCTTTTTTCTTTTTTTCCTCCAGAAAAAGGATCCGGTAATGGACTCATTTAACCTTGAACTTCTGCAATCAAATTTGTTCAGGACCTGTACATAACTAAAACAGTCACGTTTATTTAAACAGCATTTCATTTCCCAGAAGATTGTTTGCGTTCGTTAGCCCCTTCACTATTGGTGAATGTACTGCGCCTCGACCATACATGACTTCACTGAAAACTTGATTGCCTTGTCTAAAAAAAAAATAATAATAAAAAATCTGGGCAGGTCCGTCTGTGGACTAATCTTCCTCCAGATGTTTTACTGCTGTCGTAGAGAAAAAAAAATGTCCTGGAAAGTCGATGTAAGCAAATCAGGAGGAATAAAAATGAGTAAATGGCATTTAGAAAGGGAAAAAAAAGCATTTAAAGATTTTCTTTAAGCAGCAGATGTTGTCTTGTCACTTACTTACTGATGAACTGAGATGGAAGAGGTTTGGTCAGCCTCCAAATGTGACTGTTTACCCACTAACTTTTTTTTTTTTCCTCTTCATCTGAAGTGCCTAGGGCTCTCAGTGCAAAAATGCTCCCAAAATGCCATTCCTGCCATAGACGCCAGCCAAATTCATTTTCCTGCCTCTTCTGATTGATTAATTGGTGGAGTTAAATGGCGATGTTAATGGCTTTTCTGTATGCCGTCCAATCTGCTGGCTGTAGTAGCACACAGACGAGTACACCAAGTGTGGCAGTTTCTCTGCACAGTGCCTCCTCATGGGAACAGCTGTATGTTTTTTTTTTTTTTTATACACTTAAGCAAAGCCAGAATTAAATGCTTGATACACTGTGAAATGCTTAGCTAGGGTAGGTTGTTGCAGTCTCATGATGGCATATGACCTTTTTAAAAAAAAAAAAAATGCTGCATCAAAATGCGTTGCCGTCAACAGGCAACGGTTTTGCTTTTACCTGATCGATTTCCTAACCTTGGTGGTTATTTCCTTTTGTTTCTAGCTTCGACTCGTTAAAAATGGTCGGTTTACAACCACCTAGGTTTATCACCAGCAGCTATCTATCACACTGAAGTACCCGCCAGAACCCCAACAAACTGTTTATTTATGAGTATGAACCTTTTGTTTTAGTTGGATTTGTTTCATTAATTTTTTCTCATCGAACCACCTTTTCCTCGCATTTATATTATACTAGATGTACCTGCATGCTCATGTGGAATTTAATTGCACACTTATTGGTGCGTTTTACAAAATGTACAGCGCCGCCTGTTGACTTGTGAAATTAACTAAAATTTGTACGCGTTACTATGAAGTGCGTGGAATGAATGTGTAAGATTGCGTTTATTATGAAGTAAATTTCAATTGCACACTCTTAAACACGTTTTTAAAAATGTACGGCGCCATCTGTTGAATTTTAAGATTAACTAATGATTTTTTTTCAAGGTTGATTTTCAAGGGTGTTTTCCATTTAAAGTTCAAATGAGCATATCTTCTCTTCTTCAAAGCCTGTGTGTTACCACAACCTCGGCCAAATACACCTGTGAAAACCCCATTAAAATTTGGTCATTTGTTTTTACGTGATGCGTGCACAAACAGACCAAAGTCCAAAAACCATCTTGTGTTTTATTAATGATCTTTCCTCCCCTCAAATTATTTCTTCGCAAATGTCTTCAATGTACAGACACCAACTTATTATATGTATAGGTTGACAATGCAATAGAAAAAAAAAAGACTAGTGAGAGTCTTTATCATCTTCATCATAGTTAAGCTGCGTCTGCTAACTTTTGCCATGATACAGACACGTGATGAGTTTTTCATGTCCCACTTACAATTCTAGTTGATCTAAGATGTTTTTTAATTTTATACCAATTGCTTCCCAACACCATAAGCCTCACCTCCTGTGTGCAGAAGCATGTCTTAATCATTTCTGTTTCTCAGAGCCGGACTTTGCAATGCCATGGCAATGTGTGGTGTCTGGCGCTGTCCCAGTCCGTTACAAGCTGCTAACAGTGTGCTTTTCAACACTGTGCTGGCTGTAAATGTGTCAGGGCATTTATCCATCTGTGGCCAGACACAGAAGCTATCTGGAACGTCTGGGATACGCTTGTTATGTCGGGTAGCGAGCGGGCTAATTAACAAAAAACTGGATTCCAACATTCAAGCTTGCCTAGAAAGTTTGCTATTCTGGCATATGCCAGTCATAACGAGTTTTGGCGCTCCGAAGCACTGGCACTTCGGGCGGCACGTTAATGGGGGCCCCCGTGCCTCCGCGCTCCCTCCAGTGCCTAAGTACCGTTTAGGCTCTAAAGCTAACTCCTCATGACGGATGGAGTCTGACGGACAGCTGGCTGCTGGGACTCAGCAGTGACCTCACCATGATGAACTCAAGATCACTTTCACTCACAGCAGGGTGCGGTGCCATGCAAGTATACGCTATGGGATGCGTACAGAAAGCAGACTTTACTGATTACGTAATGTGGGACAGGTTTCACTGGGGTGCAAAAGTGAATTTGTTTTTCCTTAATCAGCATCATGGTCTCAGCACTGGTGGATTTTTGTTTTCTTTTAGCGTGTAATTGGGGAACAGGAGTTGGGCGGGGCGGAAAAAAAACCTGCAATCACTAGCACAACCGTTTGGCATTACATGATATGACTGATCTCAACTGCTACTCATGTTTGTTATTAGAGCTGTGAGTCACGGGCAGACGCTTGATTAAATTAGATTTTTTGGGGCTTTTGCAATTTTTCAATTCAACAGCACATGTTACTCTAAATGTTATATTTTACATTCTTTTCTACTGGCTTTTGCGTCTCTTATTTCCGTTTTTAGGTCACAAGCAGTCGTGTAAGCATTTCACTGCATATCATACTGCGTGTGTATGGTTGTGTATGTGAGGAATAAAATTTTTTAATTTGATTTTAATTTTGAATTACTGTGATTTGTCTCAAACAGTTATACTCTTTCATGATTGAATAATAAAAATAGAAAGAAACCTCTGTCGGCTGGCTCTGTCGGCAAAGTGGAATTTTTTTCTTTTCACGTAACTTTAACAAGTTTATCTAATGACACTGGCTTTTGCCTCTTGTTGAGGATTTTATGGAACAGTCTGTGAAACTTCATTTTCTTACCAGAAGCCATTGCTGTAGTACAGTTACTAAAGAACACTCACTACACTTGGACACAAAATAAACGTGCACGGATATTGAATATACGAGTGACACCACACGCACCGACACCCAGCATGGGAGATGATTACCCATAATCCCACAGCGCGTGAGAGAGAAGGACCATTGGATCAGTTGTGATCATGTGACCCTCAGCAGACAAAACGTATATGTAACACTCGTACTTCAAGACCTCGCTCATTTATCAAGTTAAATGTATTTTAAAAATTTTGCTGCTCTTGCAAATCACTCGCAGGCCAAGGTTTCACTGTATTTAACAATCGTTGAAGTGTGGTGTAACTGTGTAAATGTCATGGCTGGTAAGAAGCGCTCATCTTTCTTTCTTGTAAATTTTCCGGTCCAGCAGCTATTGCACTGGCGTTATTGCACCAACTGAGAGGAGATGCTCTCATAAAACACAAGTATTTGCAGAAGATACAAGGAATTTGTATTTTCTGTAAAAGCTGTTGTATATTTATAAAGGAATTGGTCAGGTATACACCAGAGTCAGCATGAATAATTTAAAAAGTGAGAATTGATTCTGTATAAAAGAAAATATATATTTAAAAAATCTAACGCAACGATCGAGTTATTTGACTCGACCTACAATAGATTGATTAAATTGCATAAATGATTGAATCGTGCAGCTCCTCTTTAGGTGTTGGAATGTTTAAAATTTCGTGGGTTTCTGAGTCAGGGCTTCCACAGGATGCAGTCGAACAGATTTGTAAATCAGGAAAGGTTGCAAGTCAACAGTGAAGCCTTCAGAACGCTTTAGAAGGGTGAAAGAACAATGTCGAGCTCCTCTAAACAAGGGTACAGCCGATGTAGGAGAGGCAGAATTCATGATCAATCAAAGCAGAACAATCCACACACCGCTGTTCTCTCGGCTACTTGAGTCTGCAGCGTTTTATTATATTTTTATACGTGTATATTTTATTTTTACACATATTATTTAGTCAAAGACTTGCCTCTGAGCCGAGTGTGTAGTGAGTTCTGGTGTGTGTGTGTTCAGCTGATAGACGAATCCGGAGATGACTTCTTCGACATTTAATTTTGGATGATGTATTTTGTAGGAAATGATAGATAATGAGTGAAAGGTCTTATACACAGACACTTGGGCGTGAATTGAACCCTCGACTCTCGGGGTGCGAAGCCACCAGTACTAACCACTATAGGACCGCGCCGCCCTCTTTCTTTACATGCTTGATTCAATTTCGAAATGAAACATCAGGAAAATCAGGGTTTATCACGTGTACAACCAGGAACTGAGACGCAGACTAGGTTTAGATGAGTTACAGGTGTTTATCAGATCATATTACGAGATGGAAATCGGCAAGGTTGGAGAATATCGCGTTGCTGCATTAGCAGTATATAATAGTTTTGCTGACTCACTCTGTTTATATTAGGTCCTGTATATCTGTGAGCTGTGCAGAAAGTGTTTTTTTTTTTTTTTTTTTTTTTTTTAAAGGAAAAGGCTGATATTTATCTTTTTAAAAGCAAGAATCAGACAAAAACAAGGCTCCTAAGTCAGGGCCGCTGGATCTGGTGCAGTGCAGATGTCCTTCCCTGGGATGTGGGTTAGAAGAGCCTGCGTACCAACATTTGTCTCTCTCGTCTTGGCAGGACCGTGCGGGGGCCGGACGTTTGTCACCGTCACCCTCCGTCCCGTTCTCTCTCAGATGTCACCACGGAGACAGGAGGAGGCAGCGGGGATGGGCGAGAAGCGAGGTGTGAGCAGAATCTGTCTTAGTCACTTTGTGTCCCGGCGTGCATGCGTGCAAGTTTGTTTATTAGTGTGGGTGGGGGGTTTTGTCACACACAATAGACCTAAAGGAAGGGTACATGATGAGCCTTTCAGTTTGTGTTTGTGTTGTGAGAAATGTAAAGGAAAAAAAAAATCAAGAGGAGAGAGTTTGCAAGCATGTGGGTGTATGTACGCTGGCAGTGCTCAGTGTTGGTGCTGATTGCAAGCTGCTGAAAAGCTGACAGCCGAGCCCATGTAGGGGTCTCACCGTAACCTGAAATCCGGGAGAGAAAACCCCAAAACAATGTTGAGTAATACACACCTCTGCTTGTCTCTCACTGAAAAAAAAAAAAATGAAGGAGAGCTCGATGGGCTTGGTCGCTAACGCCAAAGGCATGTTGAATAACATTACTCAAGTGGGTGTGGTTCAGGGCTTAATGTAAAGGTGTTGAGTTGAAGGATCAGGTGTCTCGCTCCGGCCCACTGCAGGATTAAACTTCCAGCTCTTATTACACCATCCATATGGAGGGCAATGTAATGTTTGACTTGAATGTGAGTCAATTTTAAAACTATACTAATAGCAGAAACATGGCATTCTGTCATTCATAAGAGCATTCTGCTCTGCTATCAGAAGATCCGTCTGACATGGGTCATCTAACGACTCCATACTGATTACATCGAGCTCGTTAGATGGCAAAAGAAAATCTAAATCTTTCAGAAGGACATGATCCTAAGGGCTATAATTATGTCAGCTACAGATGTAAAGACAATTTAAATCCCCATATTCTGCAGTTTTGGAAAAAAATAGTGCATATCTTTTATTCATTTAATGTTGCCACCAAGATTGTTTGGCGCGTCTGAAGGCGACATCCAGATTCATAGACAAATCAACCTGTCAAACTCGTCACCCCCACGTTAATGTAATTACTGTCTGGACGTAAGACATGAGACAGGTTTGAAAAAGTTATTAACAGACACCGCCCAGTGACATTAGTCCTGTCTGTGTAGAGAAAAAGCAGGTAACACGTGGCACAATATCACATGAGATTTCTGATGTTGGATGAGAAGGCCTGGCTCGCAGTCTCCACTCTAATTCATCCCAAAGGTCTTGTACTATATCTGTGCAGTACAGTCGTGTTCTTCCACACCAAACTGGCTCATACATGTCATTATGGACTTTGCTTTGTGCCCTGGTGCGCAGTCATGTTGAAACTGGTGTTGGGGTTGTTTTTCAGGAGTTGGACTCCATAAGGAACACCTAATGCTTCAGCATACCAAAATATTTTGGACAATTTCATGCTTCCAACTTTGTGGGAACAGTTTGGAGATGGCCCCTTCCTGTTCGAACATGACTGCTCACCAGACATGGAGTGCGTTCTCTTCTTCTCGTGTGTTATATATTTCTTCGACTTCCTGCTATATCGGAGAGTGTAAATACGAGTGTGTACCCGAGAACAGAGAGCAAAAACAATGTGAACGCTGACCAGCCGGGGAGGTTGGAGCCATGGTTCTTGGCCACGGTACAAATCAATCATACCTAATGTGAAAAATGCCTGAAGTTCCTTCTACCCATGGCGCAAGTTTAAATCATTATGGCTATACATGAGTTAACCAGTGGGGTAAATTTTGGCTTTGGACAATTGAATATGACTCCTTAATATTTTGCGTTCATGAGTCAAATGCTCCTGAAGCCGTGTTGGTCACGGAGCACAGATACTGTATCTCTCCCACACTTTCCCCTTACTGGCATCCAGTCATCAATCAGGGCAACGCTTGTTAAAAGAAAAAATACAAAGTGCAAATAAAGAAGATGGGGGCTTTATGCTTCTTGTGGTAAATCAGTTATCTACTGTACTGTCTGTTTTGTTTTGTTTTTTCTCTAAAAACCTGCTGTTAATTAGATTTATTACTTACTGCCTGCGGCTGTTTAATTTATTCTTATTTAATGTTCATTTCATGAGTTAATCTAATTAACAATGTTTTCCCCAATTACTTGTATTTACAATTACTACAAAAATTTAATCACTTGCCCCCTTGTTGTCCTGAACTTGTTGTCATGTCATGATGAGGATCATCCCTCGTGGCTTGCAGCAGCCTTGGACTATGAACAGACAGAAAGCGCTGAGGCTATTTGTACAGAGTGAGCTTTCTAGTGATTATGAGAAGACGACACAGTGTTTACGTGACTGTTGGAGCCCAAATCCCTGCCGTAGTCGGTCTCCAAGTGCCAGCCTGAGTGCAGTTACAGCTGTGATCGCGCGGTCACTCTAGGGACGGGAGTACAAAGAAACAGTTTTGTCTTATGATTTTTCATGCTCTGTCTTTCTTTCATTTCATATACTTTCAGATCCTGTTTCTGTGTCTTGTTCTCTTTTTTTTTTTTTTCCTCTTTGGGTAAGTAAGTGAAATGTGGTTATCAGACTGAGCTTAGGAAAACTTGACTTCGGTTCTGTTGGACAACTGAACTGAACATCGCACTGTTCTGAAGCTAAAAATACAGGTAGGAGCAGCACAGGGAGTAGCAGATTCTATCTCACTCACTCACCATCATTTCATCACTATCTTTGTTTCTAAAAAAAAAAAAACCACAGTCATGCTCCTGCAGTACAAGTCTCTTCTCAGAAATCAGGTTGTTCATTCGCGAAGAGGCAAATTCACTCTCAGGACTGACGACACAGGAAATGCTGCTAATGATGCACTGAAATTGAACTTGGAATTAAATGCTTAGTCAATTCTAAGGAGGAGAGGTCGGGCTGCGTTTCTCATCCAGGCTGCTCATGTTTCCTGTTTCACAGAGGAAGAGTGTATCTAACACCTTCTAAAGACACCTTCTGCCTCTTTATCAGCAAGATAAGAGGAAAAAAAAAAGCAAGGAACCAATTTTTGACCATATCTTTTGGTAAACTTTGTTCTTAAACATCTGGCTTAAATTAGCATGTTTGATTCACGTGAAGTTGTGATTCCTCAGGTATTAGTGTTGGGTCTGTTTCAAATGCAGCATAGTGAATGTTTACATAATCGACCTGTTTACCATGGTTGCGGTATTGGAAGTATATTGAATGTGCTCAGTGCCTTGTGCGGTGCTACATGACCGAGCATTGATGGTCCTACTTTGACTGATGGCTGAGAGATTGTGTGTTTGTATGAGAGGAGGTGGCCACACTTAAAGCCCACTATGTGTAAGAGAAGATATGAACAGTGACGATGAGAGAGACGGAGACGAAACTGAGCTGTGTACCAGGAGGTGAAGATAAATATTTATTTAGTTAAATTTTTTGTGATGTCAGGGTACATAGTGTGTGCAGGAATGTTTAGTGTCTCTTGGCCACAGGAAAAGCTGCAAAGTAATTTTAAAGAGAAAGCTATGCAAGGAAGTATGTGCTGGAAAGCCTTCGCAGATGGAGTCTGTGTATGTGTGAGGGAGCGGAGTGCAATTGAGCAACAGGCTAAAAAGAATCAAAATCCAGGAAGAGGGAGCTGCCTTGAGGTTTTGTGGCATGGCCCGTACATGAAGACATTAATAGCTCCAGGGCTGCTATTAGCACAGTGACGGAGTGAGGGCAGAGAACAAAGAGAGTGAGGGCCCTGGTGTAGTCTTGAGAGGGAGGGAATTTACATGCTGTTGCTTGCTGCGTGTGTGCTTATTCAGCTTCATTCACACAGCTGACAACACTTCGTTGGGGAGGGAAAAAAACACACACACAAGCAAGGAAGGTAGTTCTACCCCCTACTGTGGCGGGATCGAATTTCTCCTGAAGCTGGAAGTTTTCAGTTGCCACAAAATCAAGATGTATAGGATATCGGCTCTAACAGAAGCCCTAGTGTACGGTCTCGTAAATTCCTTTAATTGCATTTATCGTCAATTTGATCATGAATGTTAGAGCTGCAGAAATCTGACTATGTAGATTAATTTCATTTACATCGCAGAGCAGCTGAGTACTTCAGTCTGATTGGTCAGTGTCTGTGTGTCTGTCTGTCTGTGTGCGTCTCTCTTTCTATCTGTCTGTGTCTCTCTCTGTCTGTGTCTGCTTGCGTCTCTGTGTCTGTGTGTCTCTCTGTCTGTCTGTGTCTCTGACTGTGTGTCTGTCTCTCTGTCTGTCTCTGTCTGCCTCTGTGTGTGCCTGTGTCTCTCTGTGTGTGTCTGTGTCAGTGTGTGCGTGTGTTAGTTTCATAATGTAAGGAGAAGGAAAAGTCTCACTCGC
The DNA here is from genome assembly GCA_011419295.1 of Clarias macrocephalus. Taxonomy (NCBI): domain Eukaryota; kingdom Metazoa; phylum Chordata; class Actinopteri; order Siluriformes; family Clariidae; genus Clarias; species Clarias macrocephalus. The sequence continues at coordinate 166,078 of JAAGKR010000269.1, forward strand.
TCAGTATCAGTTATGCTCTCCGTTTTTTCCACTGCACCTGATTTTTTGCTGCTGTTGTTTCTATAGTAACGACTCAACCACATGAATTTGTATGGTGGACATTGAATCGAATAATCTAAGCTTTAAACTTTATTTGACAAAGATAATTGATAATTGTTGATATGGAAGTTTTCTGTATGTTTAATTCATATTTAGGGAAGAAGGGAGTCTCCAGGTTCAAGGTTCAATGTTACATTCAATGAGAATGTAAGTGGTAAAAAAATATATATTTAGTTTAGCAGAACTTTAATTTATTATAACATGCAGTGGTGACGAAATGTTTTAAGACAACATATGTTGTGTATTATAGTTCTCCCTGTGCACAGAACAGGTGATGTCACTAGTTAGTTCTGGTGTCAGTTCTGGCTGAAGAGTTGTGCTCATTACAATCAGTCATGGATTAGTTAATGGATGGAACAAATATGTGGCAGTACATTTACTTTCTGAAGCTGGGGTTTCCACATCAGCAAAAGAAAAAAAAAAGCCTAAACCTAGAGAATTCTCAAGTGAATTGTGAAATCTGGGGCAAATTTCTGTACATAATCTTCAGGAAGCAATCAAGCAGGCATGGATTGAGCAAGTGACACCAGGGTGCTGCAGATGTCTTCTAGCCAGCAGGTTTTGAAGAATGAAGGACTTAACAAAATTTACAGAATTATATTAGAGAAGACCTGAAGGACAGTGAGAGATTCAGGTTTCACTGTAGGAATAATAAATAGACGATAATAATATAACACAATGCTGTTTTGTACAGTGTTAGGGAACAGAATGCTCACATGATTAATTCTGATTTCTTAGTTTAGAATTGCACACTAATAGGTCTCCGAAGCCCTTTGTGCAGTGTTTATTCGTGATCCCGCCGCAGACCCCTGTTAACACAGAAGTGTAAATCTGCTTCACTCTGTCAATCACACCGCAGTTGATTATTCTCCTGTAAAGACTCTGAGCGTGGTGTTTTATTCCTTGCTGGTTAAATTAAAAGAGAATGCGAGTCTGATACTTGAGAGAAGCACGTAACGAGTAATACTTGTGTAGAGGGTTAATACCGACTTCACAGCCATGTGTGAGAGACACGGCACAGAGATTAAAGCGAGCCAGAGTGATGAGTTGAGCAGGTAGTGATTGAAAGCCCCTGAATCATTAATATCCTTAGGGTCTTAAGGATCCACTGTCGGTGTCAACAGTAGATTGAGTCTCTGTTCGTGCGTGTCTGATTTGACGAGTTTTCTTAAGAAATAAATTGGATTGTGTATGAAAGAGTGACATTGCGCAGCGTTTAATTAGATTGCGAAGTCCGCACGGTTTTCCTCAGTCGATGGTTAGACTCTTTACACGTTTCTCACAACCTCCGTGACGTGTCAAGGTTTTTCATTGGTAATTGTGGTCATTCCTTCTCGTTTCGGGAGTCTTGATGGCTGAGGGTGTGATTTCTGGGACTAGCAGTCAGAAGGTTTTGATGAGTGTGTGCAGTATGTTGGGGTTCAGGTTGGCCATTTCAAAAGCTTATTGCTCATAAACTGTAGATTGGGTGCACGTGTATGTCTGGCTGGCTGCATGATGTTTCATGTGTTAACTGTTATCAAGATCACTGTTGCAAAGACTGATGTTATCTCTGAAGGCTTGTATGTAATTTGCAAATAAGCACACCAAGTTTTGTGTGATGTAAAGTTTCCTCTTGGTGTTTTTCATGAATCATGAGGGAAAAAGTAAAAATGATTACAAACCAGGCTTGAATCCTGACAAGGTTATGAGTGAACCAGACGTTCCAGGATCGCAGCTTTGCAGTAGATAGCAGTAATGTATTAGTCGATATTAATGATTCGTATCACCAGGGTTTTCCAGTTCATTGTGGTTTATGCTAATAATAATAATGTTTAAAGCAATTTTTCACTACACTGAGCTTTTAGATTAAATAAAATGTCATGAAACACAGATAATAAATCTCAAGCAAGTAGTATAGTAACGGAATTACAAAAAATGAAGCAGATTACAGTTAAGCAACAGTGCAGATTACAGCTTGGTTAATTGGCGAAAAATTTCCTTTTTGCTAGGTAGATTTCATAATCTTCAAGATTTAAGATTCTTTATTGTTACTATACAGGAACTGTGAAATTAAAGCAGTCCTTACAGTGCATATATCAAATTATAACAAGTTAGAATTTAAGTGCAACCTAGATGATGGTTAGATATACAGACTATATTGCCAAAAGTATTCACTCGCCTGCCTTCACATGCATATGAACTTGAGTAACATCCAGTTCTTACTCCATAGGGATCGACATGACGTTGACCCACCCTTTGCAGCTGTAACAGCTTAAATTTTTCAGCTGGCTCGCAGTCTCCACTCTAATTCATCCCAAAGGTTTTCTATCGGGTTGAGCTGCAGCCCAGTCTAATTCTTCCAAACTTGCTCTGGTGCTTGTCTTTATGGACCTTGCTTTGTGCACTGGTGCGCAGTCATGTTGGAACTGGTGTTGGGGTTAATTTTCAGGAGTGAAACGAACTCTTAATGCTTCAGCATTTTGGACAGTTTCATGCTCCCAACTTTGCGTGAACAGTTTGTTGATGGCCCCTTCGTGTTCCAACATGACTGCACACTGGTGGACAAAGCAAGGCACAAATGCACTTCTGGAGGAATGGTTAAAAATTGCCCAAATCACACTCCTGAAACTTGTGGAAAGCCATCTCAGATGAGTTGAAGCTGAAAAAGGTGAGCCAACATCATATTAAATCCTACGTATTAAGAATTGGATGCTACTCAAATTCACATGCATGTGAATACTTTTGGAAATGTAGTGTAGATGGATTGATAGATGGATAGATACGTAGCTAAAGCTGAAGGCAGTCCAACAAGATTTCAGTGTGTCCAAGAGAATATTATAATATACTATATTATATAACTGATTATCAACAATTATTAGCAGCAATATCAGTAAAATACTGATTAAAAAAAAAAAAATTCAGTTGTCCCTATGATGACATACTGGTGCTACTGGTCATGTTTATTTGCTCAGCCAGTGTAATACAATATTTCTACGCGCAGTATTCTGTGCTATAAAGCTGTCACTCGGTCTGTACGGCCTGTCACCGGGAGGCAGTTAGTTTTGGAAACCGACAGTACAGCGTTCTAGTTCTCAGTGTTCAGTTCTCAAATTGCTAGAAATGACCCACAATAACAGGTCTCCTGTAGAAGAAGCAGAGCTTTGCCGATCCAACCCAAGAAAGCGAGCACACCAGCTGTGTTCGTGAGTAAGTGAGAACTGCAGTGTGAAGATGATGAGCGGTGCTGATGGTGAATATCGTCAAGCCCTGTATGTGCTGACAACTGCCACTGAAATAAGATGGGGAGAAGACATGTGGTGAAAATGAATAACCCTGGGCCTGGCAGAGATGGACGCCGGAGCTCTGTGTGTGTGGGTGTGAGTGACTGCACGCCTGGTGCTATCTTTATCTGTCTGTATTCACTCGGTTTCCATTAATGAGATTTTTTTTTTTAACCTGTTTTCTTTTTTGTCATTTACGTCTGAAAAGAGCTTAGTTGCTCTGCTTTATGAACCGGACGAGCTTAAAGAACCGGAATAGATTTTGCGCTATTAAAATGCAGTGCACACTTCGCCATTAACGTTAGTGAGAGCTGTGGCAGAGGGGCTTTAACGGTAAAGAACGTTTTATGATGTGGCTGCAGGTTTGTGTGTGTGTGTGGTCGTGCACTAATCAGCAGGGGCGCTGGCTGATCTCACGCTCTCATCTGAAAGTATGTCGGCGGCACGTCAGCCAGAGAGTAATGGCTGCTTCATAATGAGAGAATGCGCTCGTCCTGTCCCCACTCAATCAATTTGCCTCTAATTAGCGTTAATTTAACACCAAGAAACTCCTCTGATTCTCTCCATCACTGCCAGGTCTCGATGTTCCTGTTCTCTTCACGGTCAAGAGGCCCTTAGAAATACGTCTTTATTATGTATGCTATATAACCTGATGATGCGATATTGTAGTATGTCCTGTGTCAAAGGTCAAGGCTTTCATACTGGATAATAGAGATCAGGAAGAATCGCTTTGTTCAGTCTTTACAGATTTTATTGTTTTATTGCAATTAATGTTCTAGTTACAAATTTCTGCAGATATGAACGGACCGTGGTTCTACTTCATGTTCAATCACAGAAGTTGTTCACGTGTAATGTACAAAAAAATGGACACTACAGTGCACCAGATACCAATATTTACAACTGTATACACTATTTTCAGTGTGTTAGTGAATGTATAAAATGTCTAAAATCCGGTATATTGAATGTGAGGGTGCGGGAGAAATGAGTCTGCCTCACCGGTTTCAGTCAAACAGCTCTGAGACAAAATTGCGTTCGGGATTGCCCTCACGAATTAAAGGCGCAGAGACAACACTGTTACATTTCATGTGAGATTTATTTCCTTAGGCACAATTACGATATTTGTCCACATGATAGCAGTGTAGGGAAAGGGGACAGATTCAGTTAAGTGGAATGGTATGCTTTATCCGGCTCGAAGGAGCTCTCTTTAGGGACGGTGGTGGCTCCGAGGGCTAAGGCACTGAGTTACTGATCGGAGCGTCGGCGGTTCGATTCCCAGCTCAGCCAGGTTGCTATTGTTGGGCTAAGGTTAGGCCCTTAACCCTAATTGCTCCAGGGGCGCTGTACCATGGCTGACCCTGCGCTCTGACCCCAGTTACACTGGGATATATGCGAAGAAGGAATTTCACTGTGCTGTAATGTATATGTGACAAAATAAAGGCTTTACTTTACTTACTTTACTTACATTGTATATTGGTGTCAAAGGCGTACAAGACTCACTTTGTCAGACATTGAAATCAAATTTGATTTACGAACATGCTCCCAGAAAGGAACTCGTTCATACGTCGAGGACTACCTGTCATCCTGCAGACGGTGCACTTTAAACTGTTAACGCATTAAGCGGCAGCTCAGTGTCTTGTGAAGTAGAACAAATTAGTGGTGAAGTTTGTTTAGAAAAACTTTGGGATGGGATTTTTTATAAAATCGTGAATTCGGTACAATACAATATAAATCTATTTGGTACATGGGTATGGTGATTATTGTATCATGTAGTCCATGTTAAGCCCATCTCACTTGGACAGGTAAAAGACAATCACTCGCAACACTGACAATCAGCTACTTACATCTTACCTTCTTTTTTGTTTTAAGTGTTGTTTCACTGTCTACTGTGTGTGTGCACCTGTGTGTGTGTGTGTGTGTGTGTGTGTGTGTGTGTGTGTGTGTGTGTGTGTGTGTGTGTGTGTGTGTGTGTGTGTGTGTGTGTGTGTGTTGGTTATCATTCATTTCTTTTTGGCGAAATGGTTTGATTCTGCCACAGTAATAATTTAGCTCATTTAAGTTTATTTGGATTCTGAGCAGGTTTTTCCTGCCTTGTATAAATACACACACACACACACACACACACACACACACACACACACACACACACACACACTTTTTCAGGTAATATTACATATGCAATGCACTGATAAGAAAAAAATAAGAGAAAACGGGGTATAAAAATTTAAACCAGTCTGGAAGAAAAACTCAGCCGCCTCAATCTAATAAACGGCTCCTACAGACTGCGCTATGATTCGGCGGTTGGAATGATGTCATTTCGGACTTCTGATAGTTTGACAAAGTGGAAAATGTACGCCCTCGTTCTGTTTATTTTATTTTATTAGGGCCCAAGCACCTACCGGTGCAAAGCCCTATTGTTTCTGAAGGAATTATTATTATAATTATTCTGTATAAATTTTGCCCAAAATTCAGCCTCGGCGAAAATTTTCGTGTGAAACTGTGGTTCATGAGTGGGAGTGGCCAAATGACTCTGCAGCGCCCCCTGGAATGTGATCTGGGTCCCTGTAAGACCTACGGACATGAAATTTGGTACACTGATGTATCTTCTCCACACGGAGGTATCCTCTAAAGTGAACAGGAAGTCCGCCATTTTGGAAAAGCGGCGCAATGTTGTGTTTCGCACACATTGTATTTTAACGAATTCCTCCTAGGAGAATAACCCGATCAAGTTAAACATTGCTCAGGTCACTCTTAAGGCATCAAGGACAAAAAGTTATCAAAACCTTTTGTCTGGGTCACATGGTCTGGCTGTGGCGCCGCCACGAATTTTACCCTCCCTCGACGCACAGGAAATGGAAGTATTTTTGCCTGTTTATCCCACACACTTCATCCAATCTGGACAAAACTTTACAACTTTACAAAGCATTATTGACAATCTGAGTGTGAACACATTCACAGTGCAATATGATAACACATTCATAGCGCCTCCAACTGGTAGTAGAAACTGATTGGTTTATATCTCTTTTTGGCTGTACTTCTGTACAAAGAAAATACATCAGAGAGAACATGCAGGAGGACATTGTCGATGCACGATGGACTGCACAGGGCGCGATCATCGCTGCTTGCAGCTTTAATTTTTTTTTTTTATCAACATGCTAGGCATCAACTCTGATGAGTGATGTCTATTTTCATTTTCAGGCACAGAACACTTTAACAAACATATCTATATCTAAAACCAATAATATAACTCATCTAATATAATAACTAATCTAAAACCAATACCTGTATACATCAGATTGAGAAGAATCCTCCAAACTGTCTTCTGTACAAAAAAACTAAAAATATTTTATTGTACCTGTTAAGGGAAAACATGTTTATAATATCACACAAATATTCTGTGCATCTTGTGCTTCACTGAGCATGAAAAATGGCGTCATATTGAGTTTTTTTCCCCCATGTTAGCTTTTGAATTTGAAGGTTTCTTGGTTCCAAAATAATGAAGTCATTAAAAATTTTTTTTTACCTTGTTAAGCATTTTTAAAAAAAGTCTAAATACTACAAAAAAAAATTACCAACAGTCGACTCCTGTGTTTCAGTACAGATTTTTCCCAGTGCCAAGTGAGCCGCATCACATGATTGCATTCTTCCCTGTAACATACATTTTAATCACACTGTCGTAAGCGTTCTATCATTTGCAAATATATTATCTCTAATAGCTCTTTCATTGAGTATATTAATGATCATCAGCTATATTACATACACTGTTATGGTTTACAGATTAGTTATGATTTGAGTAAAATTTTGTTCATATATGATAGGCGAGTCACAATAAGTCAACTCTGTTACCCAGTAGTGTAGATAATCAGTCATCATTCCTACATCCAAACTGTTAAGTCTATATACAGTATGTCACAGCACATGTTATTCGTATACACTTTTACGTTCTCGCTCATCCACACAATTTAAAAATATAACTGTTTTATACAGATATGAAGAAGAGACACAGAGCTCGTGGGGACGCTGATCCTGCAAGGAGGGGAGTTTATCAGGAGAATCAGAGAGCACAAGTCTGATCATAATGTTTACTACAGAACAACGTGACTTTGTTCAATGCCGGTCACTCTGCGTTGGGACAAATCAATTTTGAGCAGCAGGATGAAGTTCTGTCTGTAACATAGTTGGCAAACTGAGCAGTGCAACCATCCTTGAAAATTGAAATGTTTAATGTTTAAGCTTTGCAGCTAACAGATTTGTTCTATTGAAAAAGACCAGTTAGAATTGAGACAGAAGTTCCAGTTGTGATCGTGTATTTCGGACAGAAGTAGATCATGGTACAGAAGTCGAGTTACATATTTTTCTATGCTTTTTAAAAAAGAATGAACAGTGAATCATTTAGATGTGTCTGTCCGTCTGCCAATCTTTGCCAACTTGTATTTGTCTGCATGTCTCTCTCTCTTGCGTCTCTCGGTCGTCTCGTATCTTGTTTTCTCGCCCGTCTATCAGTTTGAATAATAGTCTCTCTCTCTCTCGCTCACTCATCTAGGACTTTTCAGTATATCCAACTCTAAATGTCAAATACATCACACATCCTCAAGAGTCATAAACCACTCAGCAGCAATGGTTTGTTTCTCATCGCAAAGTTTATAAAAATTTGACTGTAATAGTGTATATTTTAGTAAGCACGTGTTATGGAGATGAATATAAAATCACAACTATGTTTGTTTGTATGGCACTTTTGATTGTAATAGCTTCACAGAATCCGGATGTTGATTTTAGATCCCTAAAGCCAGAGGCGATAAGATATCACAAAAAGTCAGGTAAACTGCAAACAAGTGCAAATAAGTGAGGGTCAACACTTACTTTTAAGTTGTATTAGGAGTACCACACTGATGCTGAGCAGAACTGGATCTCGGAACAGCCTCGGTTCTTCATAGCCTGGATTCCACAATATGTTGGAAACATTCACGCTGACATGATTACATTAGATATGTTTAGCTTCATCTTGTCCCGTAGCACTCAAATGTCTGGACACAAATTTGGGTTTATTTTCTTTATTCTAGAACAAACTATGAAGTAACACGTATGGCATTGAAGTAATTAAATAACAATGAGTTGTTACTTTAAGACCCGAAGATCAGCTGTTCTGGAACTGTTTTTGCAAAAACGGCATCACATGCACTAGCAAAACCTATGATCAATCCGGCTTTCATGAAGTTCGTTCCTGGAAAGCAAGCCCAAAACTTACCCTTTGCTGCAGAGGAAAAGTTCACTTAGTTACCAGCCTCAAAAATCACCAATTAACAACCGACACTTCAGATTAGAGCCGTTATGATGGCTTTACAGACCATGAGTAGCAGACACATCTCAATATTAACTGTTCATAGGAGATTACTTCATATTTTGTATGCCTTCAGGATTGTTTAACAGTGTAGAAAGAAATAAAAATCAGAAAATAACATGGAGTTAGAAGGTGTGCCCAAACTATTTTTTTTTAATTCAAGTATACTGCAGTTCCTCCAAAATCCTACATGTGGCAAAATTCACACATTGGCAGGCAGCATGTCAATCTGTATGGTAAGAGTGAATTATTTGCTAGGTTTATTTAGAATTGTAACAAAATCTGAAATAATAAATAAATACCGCATCAGGATATTTATACAATTGTCATACTAACAATCACAATACAAAGTGAATTGGCGTCTAGGTTTCGCAATATCGTCTCAGCAGCCATAGTCTGCAGCCGTACTCTGATAGGCTGAGGCGTTCACACAGTGGTTCAGGTGGTAGTGTGTTTGTACTACTTTTAGGCACGATTAAAAACACAAAGGTTGGAAATGAAATCACGTGGAGATGGGAAATCATTGAGTAGCAGTTTGTCAAGTAGAAAAGAAAGCTAAATTTACTTTATGCCTGCAGGGAATTTAAATAGTGTCTGAGTGAATCAGAGTGTGTGTGTGAGAGAGAGAGAGAGAGAGTGCCATGGTGGATAAGTGATAATGGATTTTAGGACATCTGATCATGAGTCAGCAGAAGATATTATTCACTTATAAATCTCCTGGTGGTGAGGATGCAGTTCCCTGTAAATGAGGAGGGACAGGCCAGCTCCTGGAACCCGGGTGAAAGCTCATGCTGCCCGACAATTTATCGTACCGTTGGAAAAATTTAATCGATATATAATCATAAACGGTAGGAGGTTTTTATTTTAAGTCCTCCCCCCCTCTCTGTATCTCCTAATGTATTTAGGTTTTCGTTTCCAAGAACGTTGCTGATTACCCTCGCCAGAAATACACTTCCCCTATAGTGTAACTTGTTGGCTCTGGACATGTTGTTTTCCAGCAGGATAAACACAAGCGGTAAAATGAATGGACAGCAGTACCACAAACATTCACCTTTAAGTTAAGCACGAGATTCATAGTGAAAGATTCATCACACCCGTATGTGGATCTTCTGTTCAACTGAACAGCTTAAGGTCGACCCGGACTTGACACCAGTACCTGACTTCTTCAGGATACGAAAAATGTGCACTTAATTCTCTTAGTGTTACAGTTTATTTTGCTTCACGCTGACTTGGTCATCTTGCGAAGTCTTAAACTGCAAGCGAGTTTGTGGAAATGGTGCTCTCTGAGTGTGTACTCCGTTATGCACGTGAAATCCCTGAGACTTGCCGCTGTAACGTTTCCTGCTCCAAATCCGTTTCGCTTAAGAGCTTCTACTTCACGTGCGCCGTTTATGAAGGATTCAGACAAGAGAAGTGAAGAACGCTTTTCTACCCTTTCCTCATGTCCACCTGCCTGCCAGTCATCGTGAGTTCTATATTCAGCGTGTCATCGAGGACGGCCGTGTCATCCGCGCGTCTCGGGCGTCGTCTGATAGTGGCTGAGCAAGCATGCCCGTCTCATGGGCTGATCTCCTGATTGACGGCCCTGCTTCAGGCCAGTGGGCTTATTCTTCTACAGTTTGACACATGGAAGCGTATCTTCAAAGCGCTGCCATTCTCTCCTGAAATAAGGCTGCTAGTAAAGAGAGGGAGGGGGAGAAATATGACAGAATTGAATGTGCTGAAAGAATATTGCTCTCTGTGTGCTGGAGAGCAGCCTCCTCTCTCTTTGCTCGAGTAGTGACCACGTTCAACAAATTACCCATGTTCGGTCGAGACGGACAACTTGATTACAGTGCAGCTCGCATCAAAACATTTTTAATATGCAAGTTGTATGGCAGTAGAAGTGTGCGCGCGTGCGTGTGTGTAATGTAGCAGAGCGTCAACACATTCTCTGCGGCTCAGAGCATTCTCAGCAGGAAGCAGCGTGCTGTGAGTGGAGCTGCTTTAGAGAAAACCAAAACAGCGTGGCATGTTTGACCCAGTCCTCACGCTTCACTGGAGATGTACACATTCACATCCTCCTCCTCCTCCTCCTCCTCTTCCTCCTCAGTAGCAGTGCAGGGGAACCGTGAGGCCTCCCTCCATCCACATAAAGAGCTCCAGCACCTGGCTCAGATAAAGGGCCCTTTAACTGCCGGGTCACAGAGCGCCATGGCTTCAGATGCGTGACAGGTGCCAGAGAAAGCGTGGCAGCTTTCTCATAAGATAAGCTTTAGAGCTGGTTTATGTCTGATCTGAGACGGGTTGGGGAAAATGACATTCTGAAGTCTGCGTCGTGGGCTTTCAGATTCAAATTTTATTTGTCACATACACAGCAATACGCAGTTTGATATGCAGTGAAATTTCATATCATATTCATATTCAAATATAGTATGAAAATAAAATATTCAAGTAAGGAATATAAAATATGAAATAAGAATATAATAATAAAAAAGTACAGTACAGTAAATATATACAAACTTTTGGCTGTAAAATTTACACATGTACAAAATATATATATATATAAAATAGAATTAAGATGGAGTTAATGTGCATTGATGTGCAATGTGCTGAGTGGTACATGAGTAGGAGCAGAGTGTTTAGTGTGTCTTTTAGGACAGGAGGATGGGGTTAAGTTTTTTACAGCCTCATGACCTGGACCACCTATTTATGTTCAGTTCAATTACAAAGAACTTTATTTATCCCCATGGGGCAATTTAAGGCACACAGAGTAGGTTAAAAAAGCCATCTGTGCAAATACCAAATAAAATAACATAAATACAGTACAACTGTTGGAATGATGATAAATGGAATTAGTCTGTTTTAATGAACATCTGTATAAAATCTGGAAAGAAATGTATATTTATTTAACTGCTATATAAACTTTGAAAAAAGGTACTGCTTAATAGTTAATTATTTGTATTTATGTGGTCTTATCCACAATTTTGGATTTGGACCTGGCACTTTTATACTAGGATAAAATATGATAGCATTTTTTTATTCAATTAAAAAAAAAAATCATTTTAATGCATGATCATTCTTTGTCACCTTTTTTTGTACAGCTCGATCATAAACATATGTACTGTTTATGTATTGTATCCATTATCACCCAAATGGGTTTGCAACAATGAGCACTATATAAATACAATTTAATTTGACCGTATGCATGTTTATTGTTGAGACATTTTCTTGGGTTTCTCACATTTCCAGGCACTCTTTCCAACATCGACTTAATCTCTGACAATAAAACTTGAAACTGATTTTATTTTGCACTCACAAGCTGCTATGATAACAGAATTTTCCATTCATATTGAGAATGTTGCAACACGCACATACTCTGATACAGTACAATATATTTTGAAAAATTTGAATAACTATATATTTATTTTTGTAATTTGATCTAACAAGTTAAACGCACATGTATTCAAGGTTCATTACATGTAAAATATATGCACTCCATGCTTTTTCAGGGCTCCTTCAGAGTAAATTACTTCATCATGGCGGTGATCAGTCAGTGGCACGGCACAGGCATTATTGAAGTGTGACTGGAGTGGTGTAAAAAATTTTAAGGATAACGTAAGGAAGATAAAAAAATATATAAAGGTATTGCCTGCTCAAACAGAAAAGTATTGGAAGGATGTAGCGCCACTTAATATGAGAACGCAACCTACATTAAAATACAAACTTGGCCAGACTAAGAAATAAAGCTACTAAGAATGAACCTACTCATGTCACCTCCAACTGACTCAAACACATACATTGATGAAGTTGCCAGGCTAACTTGCCTGGAACTTGATTAAAAAGCAATCACGCTGCTGCCCTGCTCCTGGAGAATGCGGTCGAGTTAATAGCGAGTGGTCGGCGATAAAACACAAGTTGACGAGAATGACCGTTACAGCACCCAGCCTTGTCCTGAGTATCTGGTGGCTTCAGAACGGAGCATAAATCCAGGCTTTACTGCGTGCGTATCACACATTGCCAGGGTCTCATACATACCCACTCTTTATCCCTCAGGCAGGAATCATGTCTTACAGATCCACAGAGACTGACACACAACTACACACACACATCAAAAGGAAAAGCAGCCATTTAGCTATTTTCCTTCCCCCTCGTTCAACAAACACATGATTCAGACCTGCGGTTAGCTTCTTTACTTTTCTCCATCTTGTGCTTGATCACAATTCCGAGGAAGACGCGCTAACGGAGAAACCGGTAAGTGTATATGTTCCCTACAGCATTAAGACGGATTAGCATTAATCTGCGTGTAAAGCAGCGGCCTCTGGGAGACAGTAGTTACTGCGCCGTGTGGCACAGGGGGAACGGGGCAAAACCTCAATGAATATTTTAGGTAATCCTCAGTCCCATGGGCTCTGCTCCGCCGCTCCCTCACAGCCCGTGGCTATTCTCTCCTTCTGTGCGTGGTTTACGCGGGGCCTGTTGCAACAGCCGGAGCTGCCTGGATCACTTTCCCAACGCTCGTGCAGAGAGACTGTCACACGCGGTACATCCGCTGCTTCATGTCAGTCTGTCCAGCCTGTTTTCTATGCAAGCCTTGCCTCCCTTTCTCTCGCTTCCCAGACACTGATTATATGCTAAAAACGGGCTTCTCTAGTGTCACAGCCTCGGGGCATGATTTGAACAGGGCCGACTAAGAGGACCGAGACCTTGTTTAGGTGACATTAGTTAAAGGGACACCACCCAAGCTAATGAGGGGCTGTCAAGAGAGCGCAAGTCCACGTCAGCTTTCAAGGGTCAAATGTCACTTGGACAGGAATTCCTTGGAGGCTAAGAAGCCAGGTGCAGTCTTTCTTCTTTCTTGGGCTGGCACTTTGCTCATTATAAACTCTCTCACTTTCTCTCTCTCTCTCCATCCCAGAACATTGTCTGCCTGAACCGGGAGGCTAAATTAAGGTGTGCTGCAGTAATGAAACCTTGCAAAGCCTTTCTGTGGGTCTCATCTGTTGTGGTGGCAGAGCCATGCCTTGTGTGTGTGTGTGTGTGTTGCCTGTTCCACTCATCTGAGATATATTGCTGTCTGTGTGTTTGGCCACAGGCGCTGTGGCGTGGCGGGGCACATTTTTCAGCACCTGAATGGCCTTGTCGCAGTCACAAACAGATGTGCTCCGGAAACTTCCTTTCCTATTAATCTTTGTCTCCATCACTCCCATACCTGCATCTCTTCACCCCTCCTGCTTCCTGTCTCCCTGCTTCTGTCTTATGCTTGTGCGTGTGTTTGTGAGTGTGTGTGTGTGTGTTTTTGTAAAGAGCATAAACGAGCGTGAAGCAAATGAGCTGGAACCCAAGTACAGAAATGTAGTGCTTTGTTTGTTAGCATGAGACATTTAGGTGTGGGTGTGTGTAAGCGAGAGAGAGGGAGAGAGCATGCTGTGTTTGTAAAGGGTGTTTCAGCTGTTAAACTTTGATCATGTGGTAGTAAAGTGGATTTGGCCCCCCCTATGCCTCTGTTATAACCGAGTTGTCTTAGATGAAATAACCTGAGATCATGGTGCATCTTACTGTACCATGAAGTATCATCTCCCGTATCATTAAAGGCTTCCTCAGAAACAAATCGGTCTTTGCATTAAAAAGCCGTACGATGCTGCAATGAACAAGTTTCAGTGAAAAGATGAGCTTTTATCCATGTCAAGGACAGCATGTGCTGCCATCAGGCAACTGAGCATTTCTTGTATCTGAAAACAAACTAGCACAAAGCAGCTACAACAAAAGCAAACCGTGCATCAGTGCAGATAAATTGGGCTTAATTGGAACGCTCAGGGTAAATTGGGTCCATTGTATCTGCAGGGAGTGTTCACCCCTTTTTAATGGCAGGAACAGTTTGAGCGGTATTTAGATCCACCCTTATACTGTACACTTGTATTCTTCTCTTTTACAATATTCTCATTATTGCTGCTTTGTGGATTATGGTTTGTTAGTGATTTTTTTTTTTTTTTTTTTTTTTTTTGAGAATTTTTATTTCAGTTAAGATGATGAGAAACGTGTACAGGTATATCTGGTTCAGTCAGACTGACTACTTTGGACCGGGACACGTTGTAGTCGCACTGCACCTCGAAGTGTTTGCCAAAAATTTTTTTGCATCAGCAGCACCAGCTGGCTGCATTCTGGCAAAATAAGCATTCATGATTGAGTCATTTCTGAAGTGGCCAATTTGCATTTCAGTGAAAAGGACACTGTTACATAACTGTACAATGCGTTCAGAAGTTTCCAGTATATGTTTCTCTTTTAGCTTGATTGCCTTGTACATGTTCTTAATTTATAATTTAATTCAACTTTCAGATTTTGTCTTTAATATAACTTTATTTTATATTTCTACATAATTCATTTTAGGATTCAGAATAAGGTTTCATATTCCACTTATCCTCCTTATTCTGACCATTATTCATTTGTTTTTTTATTCATTATTTTGTTTAAATAAGCAAGCAAGCAAATCCTAAATGGACTTGTTACCCTTAAACCTCATACAGGTTGTGTTTAAATACACACTGCTTGACAAATAAATAGCGATCACTTAGAAGTTTTGGAAAATTCGTGTCATAAAGATTGGCAGTTTTGATGCGATATGTGCCTGTGTACCCATCATGTATAGTGCCCTTTGTACCAGCCTCTGGAGATAGAGTGGGGTTATGATCTGGGGTTGCTTTAGCTGGTCTGGTCTAGACTCAGCACGTTATATGGCAATAAAACGAAGTCAGCTGAAGACCTGAATGTACTGAATGACCAGGTTATCACATCAGTAGAGTTTTGATTCCCTGAAGGCGCAGGCATGTTCCAGGACTCATATTGTGAACGAGTTTTTCTGGGAGCGTGAGGAATCATTTTCATACATGAACTGGACACCACACTGAGCCACGTAATCAAAGGCATTTGAACCAAAAAAAAAAAAAAAAACAATAAATATATATATATATTGGCTGGACAGTGTACTTCAAAACGACCGCATAAATCAAAAAATACTTTTGTTTGATGTAGGCTTTGGGATTGAGTGCATATTGAATGCGTTTGATTTGTCTGTACTGTATGTGTATGTCGGCAGATATTTTTGGCGAAGGCATTCAAGGGCTGTCTGTAACTGGTGGAAAATATTTGTATACACTCACTTTTATACCAGCAGCCTGGGCACTGTTTTAAACATGCTTAATAAAGATGATTCAAAATACTGCTGTAAATGCTTTCCTTTACCCACATATTCTAACCACTTGAGTAAATCAGCCAACACTGTCCTGTCACCGTATCAGACTGCATCAGACAGGACTGCAGGACGGTCAAGGTTTCCTCATGAGCTCACTGAAGAGTCAAGAGTCAGAGTCAGCTGCAGCACTGACGGACCGAGCTACTCCCATACTTCAGATCCTCCGAGACCTTATTGCAGCTCTTCGCACCACACTTTCTTTATGCTGAGGAATGGGGAGTACCGATCGTTTCCTCAGGGATCATGCCTACGTGGATGTCTAAACGTGTTTTGATGTTCCTTTCGAGTTAATCATTGAAGTCAGAAGTTACACACTGATGCTGCATGAACAGAGCTCTTATCTGCCGGACTGAAGCTTCCACCAGGCACATGCGCTGCTATCGTCTCTGCACAACCCCTGGAAGGACATATAGACTAAGAGTGCCATTAGCCTTATCTCCTGACTGGTCCATTCATTTCTCCCTGTCTTTGTGAATTTAATTTGATTCTGCGTCACAATTTGCAATGGGCAAGTGCGGTTGTGTGTCTAAAAATTCACTGGTTGTGTCTCGCCTATTTCTGGTCTAATGTCCTAATTTTACTGGGTGTTCTGGTGCCTCTCTATTGTGACCATCATTTACTGTTTTTTTTGCTGAGTCATGCTGCATTGCCTTGGGTGGCAGCGATCCTGTCATCACTATACTGGTATAAAGTTGATAATGTGTTAATTTTATGTGGTGTTAATGTTGCGGCAAATAGACATACATATACAGATAGAAACGGAACTTTAAAATGTCGTCTGTTCGGGCTGTTGGCTTGCGAGTGGTCATTCCACAGCTGTTACTCACAGAACTTTCATTTTCTTGTGCTTTGGGAGAAATAAAATGCGGTTGTTAGGTTGAAAACACTCAACTAAATTGAAAGTTCCGGAAGGAACTTGATCGAGTCGATCTCGACAGCTGGGTCAAGGGTCAGCTTTTGTTATGTCTCTGATGAGCACTTCTGCTTTTTCCAGAGTGTATGTGTTTCCGTGTTTTTTTTTTTCTTCTCCGTTTTTTTTTTTCTTATATATAGATATAAAATGTAGCACTCCATCTTTGGCCATCAGAATGATAAAGGTTTCAAAGCCTTGTCCTTGTGCCTGTGCCCTATTATTTATCAGCGATTTTAAGAGTTGACAGCTCTCCTGTCCGTCAGCAGTCGGTACAGCGTGCGGCACACTGTGGGGATCGTGATACAGTCCGAAGCACTCAGTATCACCGGAACCGCGGGACAGAAGCCTCACGCGTGCTGCACTCGGTCGGCTCCACGGTGTTGCATGCGGTTTATGGGACTGTGGGTTGTACTGCGATGCCCTTGAGCAAGGGATTTATGAAGGCCATGAATTTGATGGCATGCTGTTAATCCTTAAACCTTTATTTATCCACAGCAGGGCCGACCATAGATTATTTCTCTCTCTTTTCCTAAAGCCGCCATGTCGAAGCATGAAAAGCAGGTCGATTTTGCAACACCTCAGGAAAAGCTTGGGTTCAGAAGTGGCGTAACGATGGTGATATAAGAAATCCTAGAGTTAGCTTCCCTCTTGCGTCTCCATCATCATAATCATCACATATTTGATATTGAGCCCTAACTTGCTGAAAGAATATATAAACTATGAGTCTCTGAAATTAAAGATTCTGGACAGACATAAAAAAATATTTCTTTTTTTTTCTATAAAATCTTCAAATCTTTTCAGATTTGCCTGCAGTTTAGTCATGATTTAGAGTTTTTCGAGCCCTTCTTCTGCGATACAGAGGTCATCCGAAAAGTCACCTCTCTTGCGTGTACAGATAAAGCAACGCTCATACCAATAACTAATTAAATTCGCTCAAGTGGAAAGAATGTGGGATGTCGGAGACACTGATTTATCCCGCCAGCAGTTGTTTTGGCTATGCACAAACTTTATTTAGGCGAACTTTGACCTGTGCTTTGGCATTGTGACTCAATAGAAAACAAGTGAGCTTTTCTGAAGGAAGACCTACTTGCTTATTAAGTTGTGATGACTTTGGGGGGGTGGTGGTTGGGGGATGGATGTCTTTCCAGTTTAAATACTCCAGAGCTAGCTTTGGTGGTACTAATTATTAATAATTTAAAGTGGTAATAATAATAATTTTTTATTATTATTATGACGCATTATGATCATTTTACTAACCCCAGATCACCTTGTGGGATTATTATTATTTTTTTAATAAATAGTTGGTACTTCTGTCGTTCTCGCTTCTCCTAACATTGCATTTGTTTATACTTCATTATTATTCCTTGTGGGTTTTTTTTCTTTTCTCACACTAGTGCTTTTCTTTCTCTTTAAGTGATACTTGAGGTCTCTGATAAAGCTTTCAGGTTTTGTGAGTGGAAGAAAACAAGCTAATCTTGGCTCTTCTCCGTTACAGGAAAGGATTTAAAACTTAACAGCCTTTTTTTGTTTTTGTTTTTTTTTGCACTTAGTCATGTTTAAGGGTTTATCTCGGCACATAGTCTGTTTCCAGATTTTTAACTTCCTGGCAACGGTGGATGTAGTGGCACTCATGTTCTGTCTGGTAGCCAAACAACAGCAACAACAAAAGAAAACATCCTTTTTATTCCCAAAAGAAAAACAAGCCTCATAAAAGTTCGGGCTAGACCAGTATGACGTGCCGCAGGGGCCTGACGTGCCACAGGGGCCTGGATGCTGGCGTTGTTTAATCTTTCAGAACCCCATGCTGAAAAATGAAATAAGTTGGCGCTGCCTGGGAGTGAGCACAGGAGTTGTGTAAAGATTACATCCTATTAGGTTTGGATTAGGTTTTTTTTTTTTTTTTTGCAAAGCCACTGATTGTGCAGTTCTAAAGTTTGAGTTAAAGTGATGTGGAGCAATTGCTCGGATTAGGAGATGAGATGAAAACAGGGCCGAACGTTTTTAAAGGATTGTCTGTTTGGCCCTGTCTCCAGTCCTCCCGTCCCCCCCGTCGTGTCATTGTGTTAGGGAAGATGAAATGCTGTTTGACAGACTGAGTGCTTCTTTGGGGATCTGATAGAATTGCAAGTCTTATCTCTCTGCCTTATGATGCTTAACAGACAACTGCCTGACAGGTGGAACTCCTCCTTTAGTCTGTCAAGAGAATGGGATTAAAATGTGCTTTACTTTTAAACCACGTTGCCTTTTGTGAAATGTTTTCTTGCTTTGCTCCTGCCGTTCTGCCTCCGTAACCAGCGTAACTAGGAGTTTATCTGACGTGATTGGCAGCTCCATCGCGTACACACACGCACACCCCCACCCGTTCCTGCGCCGGGTCGGCTCACGCAGCCCGGGCTCAGATTGGAGTCAGTGCTCGGCTAATAACATGTCACTGGATTTTAGGAGGAATTTCTCCTCGCTTCTCCCTCCGAGCTAGTGAGAAATGCAGCCGACAGGGCAGGAGCGGCCTTCTGGTCCTTCACAGGCCACAATAAATATAATCATTTCCTAATCTTCTTTTCTGTCATTGGACTTAGTGCTGTGCTACATTTTCTTCGTCCCCTGATGTTCCCTGTCTGGTTGTGGTACCAGACCCGTTCATACAAATGCCACAGGAGTCCAGACAGAGACTTGCGGCCAAAACCCCAGGACTCGGCTTCAACAAACCATACCAAATAATAAGAATAATCATCATCTTAATGATAACTAAACACACACACCAAAAATGTAAAAATGGCTTTAGAAGGACCTAGCAGTTGTTGTGAATAATGATGGTAAAGAACAGAACATGTCAATTTGAGAAAGTGACTTCTGAGGAGGAGCTTCAATCTGATCAGCACAAAGAACTAAACTGATCGAATTTGCCTTTGTTTCCTTCACAACACACACACACACACACACACACACACACACACACACACACACACACACACACACACACACACACACACACACACACACACACACCCACCCCTTACCTCTTTTTATGTTTTTTCTACCATACAGAAGGGCCGGGTTTAATGGGAGCAATTTGGGGACACCAATTAACTTTTAATCTGCATGTCTTTGGACTGTGGGAGGAAACTCCCCAAGACAGTTTTGAACATGCAAACTGTGGCAGGAATCGAACCCTTGATCCTGGAGGTGTGAGGCCATAGTGATGACCACTACTCCACCCTCTGCCAAATTTTTCTATTCCAGCCTAATTGTTAAAATTGCTTTTTTTTTTTTCATTTGAAATTCTAGCTTTTAGTTTCATTGTATTCCATAGTGCGTTTTTTTTATTTAATTAAATTTTTTTTTTACCCCATTCTAGTGAAATCTTCATATTCTATCTTATCTTTCCATTTTAGGTCGCACACAGTCGTATAAGCATTTCTCTGCAGACACCATGTTTGCTTATTTACATGACAAATAAAATCAAGTTACGGGAGCCGTTCAGAGGAAAGGGACTTAACGGCATCAGCTACCAGATCCAAGCTCACACAAGTTCATCCGATGGCAAATTTACTGAGTCACAGATGTTCTTACACGAATCAGAGCGCACTAATGAGCATCAGACAGCTTACCACATGCGGGACGGAGAAAAAAAAATGCTTCGGAGACAAATTCATACTTAAGTGCGTAGTCACAATGGGATGCAGCTGCTCCACACCAGACAATCCTAAACCTCACGTCCCTAAATCCTAAACCCATGAACCCGTTTGTTGTTTAAAAAAAAAAATAAATAAATAAATAAATTGAAGGGCAAGCAAAAAAAAAGTGTCTTCATGTACAGTATGGCGCTATCATGCACTATCATATTAGGTGTGTGTGTGTGTGTGAGTGTGACCAGGCAAATTCCTGCACATGTTCCAGTCTGAGTATATTAACAAAGTAATGAAGGCAGGGTAGAAAGTTCGATATCGCAACAAGTGGACAACGGGAAGCTGAGAGCGTATCGATCCCAAGCTGTTTGAAGCTTTAATATTTGATTTATAGCCACTGTGTCTGTTCGTTTATCCAATCAGCCTGGCACTCCAGTGGCGAAAAAGATTTTAGGTTAGACAATCGAGGCCCCGTGGCTCGACTGATAAACTCTAAACTCAGTACTGGTCTGAATTCAGGAGAGAAGGTGTGCAGTTAGGTTCTCGTCTGAAGCCGAGGCGACGGAGGATTAGGCCATTGTGCGGGAGAGTAAGACGGATGGAGTGAGAATGATTGGAGGGGGGTGGGGGGTGAGGGGTGGTGTATGTGCTGGTGTTCTGTGACTGATGATAGCCTCAGGTTTGCTTTTGTGTTGTTTTGGTTTGTTGTTTTTTGCCTCAGTATCAATATTAGCATAAGCACCAGAGGATGGGACATAGCTCTTATATCTCTGTGTGTGTGTGTGTGTGTGTGTGTGTGTGTGTGTGTGTGTGTGTGTGTGTGTGTGTGTGTGTGTGTGTGTGTGTGTGTGTGTGTGTGTCAAGAAACAAATACACACACACACAAATGAGTAACAAACTTTTGAAGCATTCCTTTTAGCCTAATAAATAAAACCCCTGTCTTTTCAATGTGTGTAGCTGTGACAGATGTGTAGAAGTGACGCATGTGGCTGGTTTGCAGTAATATTTTCTCTCTGTCTCTCTCTATATATTTCTCTTATTTTGTCTGTCTTTCGCTAGTTCTGTCTCTTTCATTCTCTCTCTGTACATCTTTCTCTCATTTTCATATATATCTCCCTCTCGCTCGCTCTCTCTCAAGATACAAGATTTGAAGGTGCTTTATTGGCCTGACAAATATTTGCAATATTTTTCATATTGCCAAAGGTCAGAAATATGTCACAAGAAATTAACAGGAGTACATGGATCCAAAAAAAGACAGAGGAGATAGAAACAGAACAGTATAGAGAGTAGTAATATATACACACACACACAGTAAAACTGTAAAGTTTTAAACATTTACTATTAAAAATTTGGTGGATGCAAGATGAGTAATAGAACACCTCAAGATGGGTTTTGGAATTTTTGTCTGTTTGTCTGTGCGCGCATCAAGTAGAAACTACCGAACACATTTTAATGGGTTTTTTGCAGGTGTATTTGGCCGAGCTTGAGGTAATGTATAGATTTTGTCTCATCGCAATCGGCCCACGGTAAGAAAAGATATGCTACTTTAAATAGAAAACGTATTTATATTATATCATTACAAAAAAATCAACCATGGAGAAATGTTGAGTTCATCTCAAAATTCAACAGATGGCGCCTGTTCTGAGTGTGCAAATGAAATCTACTTAATAAACGCCATCACACCTCCTCACTCTGCACACTTCACGGTAACACGTAAATTTTTTTTTTAGTTCATTCCAAAATTGCCGTTGTACATTTTTTTAAACGAGTGTGCAATTAAATTCCATATGAACAAAGTCAAGGGCAAATCTAGTATAAAATAAAAGTACAGGCATTTAGTTTTGCAGTTAAAGAAAACTCTCTCTCTCTCTCTCTCTCTCTCTCTCTCTCTCTCTCTCTCTCTCTCTCTCTCTCTCTGTGTCTGTGTTCCAGAGTGTGTGTGTTTGATGGGTTGTTGGCCTCCTCATGTTTGTGTATATGCAGTTAGCCCGCCCTCCCTGTGGAGAAATCTACTGTCTCCCTGAGCTCCATTAAACTTTAAAACCTCATTCCACGTCAACAAGTACAAAGGAGCCTCCTGTGTGTCCTTTATCCTGTTTTCTCCCATCACCTCACCTCACCTCACCTCCCCTCCCCTCCCCTCCCCTCCATTCTCGCCTGTACACCGTCCCTCATTCCTCCTCATGACCGTGTGTGTGCAGTGGAATAAAACTGCTCGCCCTAATGGAGCCTCAGGACACCAGATGCACGCTGGGTATTGTTCACAATTACCACAGAAGCACCCGGTTCCTGGAGAGCTTTTCTCCATCCACCACTGTCTTCACACACACATACACTCAAACACATTCTCTCTGTTCTCCTGCTTTCTTTGGAACCTTCTGCTTACCACCAGAAAGTGTTTTGATAAGCAAACGTGTGTGCGCGCGCATACCGGATCAGACTGACCTAAATGTGTCTAATTGGGAAGGGGTGTGGTGTTAATTCTCAGCTCATACACCCCACTTTACCTTGGTGTGTTTGTCTGTAGGTCAGAGTCTAGGAGAGGAGACAAGACACACACACACACACACACACACACACACACACCACACCACACCACACCACACCACACCACACACACACAAAGAAAAACCTTCCAAATGAAGGAGAGAGCAAATATTGACTGCCTGGCCTCTCAGCCGCACAGAGAGTCATCCGTCACAGCCTAACCTCACTGTCCCTTCTGTCCTCATTACAGAAACCTGGATTTATTGCACATTTTTACACAATTAGAGGAGAAGCTGACGGATTAAGTGACCGAACGAAGGAAGCCGAGTCCACAGCAAGAAGTAAGACTCTTATATCGCTCCTTTATTTTATATATCTATACATCTACTGTATATAGCTGTCTTGTAGTGTCTTATTGGTCTAGTGTGTGTATGCTGTGGGTTTTTCATTCCCTGCATATCGTCTCTGAATTCATGTTTCGCCCTGTGCTGCTCATCAGTGTTTCCTCCACATCTCCGCACAAGGCCTGACTATACTGATGGCTGAGACGGATGACTAAAGCAATAAACACGGCTCTTATCTTTCAGATGTGATGAAGCCATAATGATGCTCTCAGTGACTCTTTGAGTGAATTATACATCTATTGATCTTTGTTGTCATCCATCAGTAGTACTGTGTATATGAAGCCTGGTTTTTGTGTAACTCTGCAAAGAACTGGACTTTGCACACCGTCTCTTGCACTGACTGACACCCGAACAGGTGCCTTTTTGTGCGTGTTGGGGTTTTAAAGAAATAGTCAACGTTTCAGAAGGAAGAAAGCAAACAAAAACAAATAAGAACTGTCCGACACTTTAAAAATCTGAAAGGGTAACACCAAACCAACTTAATTTAAAAATCATGTACGACCATGATTCGGCAGTAAAGAAATTGATAGTAGAAACAACAATTAAGCTTCATAATGAGAGTAAAATGATTTCCACAACCACACAGTGTGAGCAGAACTCTCAGGATTGGGACTAAACAGCTGTGTGCCCATGAGAAAGCCACTTGTTAATGAGACTGGGGACGCTAGGGAGCATAAAGATTAGATTTTGTTTAGATTAGGTCTGATGAGCTCAGATTGTCCCAATACCAGAGTGATGAGTGCGTCAGGGTGAGAAGTGAAGCTCATGAAGCGATGGACTGATGATGTGTAGATCCCCCTGTACAAGTCTCTGGAGGCAGTGGTCTTTTCCCTTGATCTTCCCTATGATCTGTGATTGCTTCAGTTGGTCAAGTCCAGACTCAGCAAGGTTACAGTGCTGTGAAAAAGTATTTCCTAAATTTGCCTTTTTTTTTTTTTTTTGCATATTTGTCACATTTAAATGATTGAAATCATAAAACACATTTTAAACCATCACACGAAGATAACCCAATTAAATACAAAATGCAGTTTTTAAATAATGATTTAATTTATTAAGGGGGGGGGAAGCTGTCCAAACCTACTTGGTCCCATGTAAAAAGGTCATTATCTTCCCTTGCTAAATCAAAAATGTGTTATGTGATATATTTTTTTCTTTTCTTTTCTTTTGGAAAAAAAAGCCCCTTCAGGACTGATTACTCAAAAAATCGCTTAAATAGAAACCTGTAAAACGTAAAGATGGCTATGAGAGTGGTCTGTAATCCTTTGTCAGACAAAGTGAAGCACGCTTAAAGATCTAAAAAAAAAAAAAAAAAAAAGGATCAGTCTGGAAAGTCTTTCAAAGCCATTTTTATTTAACAGCAAGTTACATCACAGTGAGCCCCATTATCCACAAATGGAGAAAACTTCCCAAGAATGGCCTGCCTATGAAAAATTACTCAAAGAGCACAACAGCCACTAATCCAGGAGCTCATAAAAGCACCCAGAACAGCATCTAAAGAACTGCAGGCCTCACAAAAGGTTCGACTCACATTTGATTATCTTTGTGTAATATATTACATTTGTTTGATGAATAAAAAACAAATGGATGGGGCACATACTTTTTCATGACATTGTATGTGCCAATAAAATGAAGTCAGCTGACGACCTAAATGGTACATAATGACCAGGGTATCACATCTATGAGGGTTTTTCTTCCCTGATTGCACGGGCATGTTCCGGGACTCAAATTGTCAGAGTGAGAGTGGTTCTAGGAGCATGAGGAATAATTTTCACATATGGATCAACATTGTGTGCTGAAATGCAAGCTAAAGGCAGTTGAATGGAATCAGGCAGTGTACGCCTGATTTTACTCAAAATGTATAGACGGCTGTAAGGGTGGTCTGTAAGCATTTATACAAGGTACTTATCAATAGAAGGTTTTCATGAAACTATTTCCTGCTTTTGCTTTTCACATCGTGATTCCTGACAAGTCATTAGTGTGTGGCACAAAAAAAAAGGTAACAAATGTGTTTTGAAGCATATATGCAAATGTCAGAGCTTGCATTCACACTTTTGAATTAAAATTTGGATAATGTCACCACATCTAGTCATGAATCATGAATGATTATGCTAATTCACAGACACATTAATGAGATCAGCTGGCTGTCCAGGGTTTACAAACTCGGACACCTCTATACCTCGTGACCCCAGAAACATGGTTTCATTGAGCAAAAGGTCAAGGTTCAGGAACTCTGCTTGAGCATGTTTAAAGAAATGAATGTGATGGTTAAGCCCAAGAATAGAATGTGGGAGCAAACCCCAGCACCACCAAGTTGCCACTGTTGAGCCCTTAAGCAAAGGCTCTTAACCCTCAATTGCTTAGATGTCAAAAAAAAAAAAACCTGATAAAATGTAAGTCGCTCTGGATAAGGGCATCTGCCAAATGCTCAAATGTAAATGTAAGAGACGCTTACATGCCTAGTGCCTACTGTACGAGCTTGTGAGAACAGTGTTGTGATCTGTGGTTG
The DNA here is from genome assembly GCA_011419295.1 of Clarias macrocephalus. NCBI lineage: Eukaryota > Metazoa > Chordata > Actinopteri > Siluriformes > Clariidae > Clarias > Clarias macrocephalus. Next base: position 191,939 of record JAAGKR010000269.1, read on the forward strand.
CTTCTGTTGGTCAGGTCTAGGTTCAGCAATGTTATGTGCACAGAAAATGAGGTCAGCTGATGACCTAAATATAACAGGCATGAACAGGTTTTTTCATCAGTACATTTTTTTTCTTCCCTGATGAATGCACGGGCATTTTCCAAGACGACGCTGCCAGGATTCATCAGGCTCAAATTGTCAAATAGTGGTTCAGGCAGCATGAGACATCATTTTTAAACATGGCTTGGCCACCACAGAGTCCAGACCCAACCCCCATTGAGAATCTTTGGGATGTGCTGGAGAAGGCTGTACACAGCAGTCTGACTCTATCATCGAATCAAGATCTTGGGGAGAAATTAATATTGAAATAAATGTTGAGACATTGAATAAGCTGATTGAAACTATTCAACTGGCGTAATCAAAGCAGAAGGCAGCCCAATATCAGTGTGTGAAACTTTTTTTTTTTGGCCACACAGTATATAGTTACATAGACTTTTTTATTTTATTTTTTTAATTGACTTAGATTAGACTTAAATTGTGCTTAGATTTAAATTATACGCAAATAGATTCTATTATTACTTCAAAGCCTGACGATGCTGCAGTAATCTGTTAGCTGAGAGTGTAATTGGGCCTGCATGCTAACTGGGAAGGAACATATATATTACACTCTCTCCTGTTCAGTCAAGAGCCACACACAGAAGGTCTGGGCATCTGTGAGCTCACACGTAAAAGAAAAGGACAGGTAATCCTCAGGGGTAGATCAGTGGTTACAGCATTGGACTATGGTTCGGAAGGTCTCAGGTTCAACCGACAAGTTGCCACTGTTGGGCTCTTGAGCGAGAGACCTTGTTGGAGATGTGTAATGAGAAAAAAAAATGTAAGTCTCTCTGAATAAGAGTGACTGCCAAATGCCTAAATGTAAGTGTAGGTAGCACTTTTCTTTTTTTCTGAGCGTGTTCAGAGTCTGCACTGTGACGCAGCATGAGCAGCAGAAAGATGCAGCTGGCTGGCTGCGTGAACCTGGAGGAAGCATGTGTTAGCCTTCACCTTTCCTGGTTGGTAGCTGTCATGTGACTGAGGAGAGCTTGTGGGAATTCTGAGAAAGTGGGAATAAAATTTCTGTTGGAAATTGCTTTTTGACAACCAGACCTGAAAGGTAGACGAGGTTCATTCGGCTCCTGTTGACTTTAGTGCTTTTTATTAAAGTACATTTCAGACAGTTATATTTGAGGACCGGAGGGGAGAAGTGTGTGCTCTCCACAAGCGCCAAACAACACCGACTGCTCGTGTCTTTTTACCTGAAATTACTCCTACTCTTCTTACACAAAAATAACTTTCCGTTAATTCACTCTCTCTTAACTAATCCCTCATCTTATTAAGTCTACTGTCTGGCCAGAAAGAGACAATCAGCAAACTGCTGCGATAAAAGCTAACATGATTTGCTGTTATTTGTCTGGTATCTTTCACATCAGTCATGCCTTGTTGGGAGTTGTTAGCCTATTTTGTTTGTCAGATTGCTGTTTCCAGAGCTACTTAGACGTCCAGTCGGCTAATTTGTTGGTGCCAAAACATTTCACTTAACCTCTCTGATCTGTTGTTTCTTGATGTCTGTTTCTTAATGAGCTCTTATCTCTTTGGATAGAAAAACAAGCCAGTAAGGTCTACAGCCCTACTACATAGTACACATACTGTATACCAGTGTTTCCCCACACACAGGATATGTTTGCGTGAGTCACCCAAGTATACCTGCCCCCCCCCCTTTAAAAATCTGTCCAGCTAAATGATGAAATAGAATTTATAATGAAATTATTATTATTAGTTGGTTTAGGTAATGTATATATCTTAAATACGTGTAGTTCCCAAGTTACAAACTAATTCCGTTCCAGATGACGTTTGTAAGTCTGATTTGTTCTTAAGTCTGACAAAGCGAGTCTTATACGCCCTTGACACAAATATACAATGTACAGTAAAGCATACCAATCCACTTAACTAAATCTGTCCCCTTTCCACGCACTGCCATCATGTGGCCAAATAACATAACCGCGCCTAAATAAATGAATCTCACATGTCAAATGTAACAGTGTTGTCTCTGCGACATTAAATTGCAAGGGGATTCCCCTTGGACGCCCTTTTGTCTCAGAGCTGTTTTCTACTGTATTGGACTGTGAACTCTGTTCTGTTGAGAATTTTTCAAAATTTGGATTATTCACCATCAGGACAGCTTTACAGGACAACCATTTTCTATCATCGTGCTCCCGGATGATTCATTGAAACCGGTGAGGACGACTCATCTCTCCTGCACCCCCCACACTCTCACGATATACAGGACTTTGGACATTTTAATCCTTCACTTAGTCACTGAAAATATTGTATATAATTGTAAATATTGGTAACTGGTGCACTGCAGTGTACAATACACGTGAGCTCCTTTCGTGATTGAACCGTGATCGATTCGTTCGTATCTGTGGAAATTCGAATGTTCATAAGCAGGGGGAATACCTGTACAGTAATGCAAAAGGCTGAAAATGCTCTGGTTTTAAAAGGTTATGTGCTCTCAAACAATGCCATATTTGTACACCATTTGTATACATTTTTTATTTTGTCTCACATTATGGGTAGATGGAGGGGAGGGTTATTAGGTAGGAGCTCTGAAATGTGAAATTAATAGAAATATCAAATAAATTAAAATATCGTTAAATGTCATACGTTTTTGTTTGTTGCATGTAATTGACCACTTCTGATCTGGCAGGTAATGCCGGTCCATTCCACTGGCTATCACCACGAGTATAATGAATTATATATTTCAAACCTGTGGGAAACACCATGTAGGTTCCCAAAATAATTTAAATCTTCGGGATGCACTATGTGAATGACATGCTGTGCATCATGTAAATGTTTGGTTGGTTGCTATGGTGAAGAGTTTGTAGACAACTGACTATTACATCCCGGTCTATATGTCCAGAAATCTCATTTCAAAACCGAGGGGATTAACGTGGACTTTGTTAGTAAACTAACAGCCAGTATTGTTTTGGGAAGGCTTTCCGCTTGCCTCAGAGGATACTTTTTTCTTTCAGCCCTGAGTGCACTAATGAGGGAAGGTTTTTTCACCTGAGGAAGTCAGAGCTCCTGTTCATCCCAGTGTTGTTGACGTCAGGTCCATGTGCAAGCCAATCGAGTTATTCAACGTCAGTCTCACCTAACCGTTCATGAAGCTTGCTTATTGCGTCTGGGTCATGGTTGAGCGTCTTAGTTCCAAGGAAAGGAAAAATTCTTAATGCTACGGTATGCAAAGACATCCTGTACAGTTGTGTATACTTTTATAGCAACAAATTTAATTTTGTATAATGTAATCTGTATTGTATAAATCAGGTTGGATTGGAGTTGGGATGTGACCTAAAGTGTTGCTTAATTTTATGTTAACAGAAGTTCTTAGGAAAATGCAGCAGTTTCTAATGGCACAAGATGATGGACTAACATGGTGAGAGTGTCTGATTAACTGCTCAGGGAGTAAAGAGTTCATATACATACAGTACATACATACATACACACACACACACACACACACACACACACACACACACACACACACACACACACACACTGAGAGTTTTACAAACTCCTTTAACCATTAGGATGCCAATACTCGATTATGCTCGATTATGGCTAAAGTCATAGTTATAATTATTTGTGGCCAATATCGAGATCACAATTATTTAACTTTAGAAACATCATGCATTTATTGAACTTTAGAACCTTTGATTTTAACATTGAATTTTCTTGAATTTGAAACTTCTAGAGTCAATACTGTAATAGAAAAAAAAAGGTTAGAGAAATGCCACAGCCTGCCACAATAGGGGTGCAACACAAAACTCAGACTTTTGATTATATATTGATATTTTTGAGGCTTGGACCGAATTGTTTTTTTCTATATCAGGGAGAAAAAAGGAGGCAAATATAATTGTGCAAATTTCTATTTATTTTGTACACTTCTTTGTGTACGTTGCTTATAGAACACCTAAACTAAAAAAACTTTGCAAATGGTTAAAATAAAACTGGTTATAAAATTAAAACAACATTGCAGTTGTTGAGAAATGTAATAAAATATCCAAAAATATTTAATATGCAATTGTTAAATAAGTTGATTTACTTTTTTTGTTAGTATTTTATAGGTCAGGTCCTGATCTTTTACCTTTAAACATTAGTAAGTAATTATATTTACTAGTAATTATAAACATCCTGGACAAAGTATGTGCATACAGTGTATATATAGTGAAGCTCCAGTATGAGTTTTAATGCTGATATCAGTTGGCCTGTTTTATTTTGGTGTTCAGCTGGCATCCTAAACACAATTCAGTGTTATCTGGCAACCCACAGAGCAGCGGTGCGTGACCCGCAGAGAACGTGATTGAGTGAGCAAAAATACAGTTTGTGCGCATGTCTGAGAGAAAATAAAATAAATTAGCCCATGGTTTATATGCACGCCAGCTGTGGGGAGACACCAGTACTGATCAGGGATCAACTACAGTCCGTCACCACTAGCTTTTAACGAGGGACGGATGTGCAAGACCTATAACTACAAGGAGAAAATCTTTTTTTGAAACAAAGAAATCTTTTTATTACCATTTGAAGCAAAAATCATAATGGATTGTAAAATGTGATTAATCCCTCGGCCCTACCACTACTAGCGTCATGTTGGTCAAATACCTTTATAAATAGTGATGTTATCTCCTGTTGGGGATATAGGGTAGGGCCATGTGATATTATACTGTACAATTTTCCCCCCATCCAACTGCTAGCAAAACCGTTGCATTAAATAGATAATGTTTATTTAGTATCTTTTACTAAATAAAATGATTAAGTAAAAAAAATCATCACACCAGATGCTTGAGGATCGTTATTAACAAAATCTAAACGCTAGAGAGTGAAGAAAGGTGCTCATGAAATTTCAGTAGAGTGTATGTTGAATATAATTTATCACACTATTGATACTGTATGTAGGCGTATAATTGCAGTAGTGTCCTGTGCGTCAGGTGATCATTCAAACACTATGGCATTATCGACATTCTGCGTTGAACAGCTTTTCAATAACCTCCTAATCCATCGTGTTCTCATGTCCTCTACCTCATGCGTCACATACTGTATATTTGAAATTATGCTTTACCGTCACTGTTACCATATTGTAGTTCGGTAATATTAACGCAATAAATGAGGCATGAGGTTATGACCTTTTACTGTGGAGCTTTTGGAAGCCACGTGGTTTCAGACTGTTTACAAGGCTTTGAAAATGTGGTTTTGCTGTGAATTTCTCTTGAGCTCTGATTTTTGAGAATTCGGCCAGCATTTGTGAATTTGTGGCGTCAGACGGGCCGTGCTAATGCTCGTTATCAGCACCGTTAGCCTCCTGACCTCCATCGGAGAAGACAGAAGCGCCAAGTACAGCTCCAACTGTAGCTCCTGCGGCTTGATTGATGGCTTTATTCAGCCAGATGAAGAGCTGTCAGAAACCTTTTCCTGAGCGACACGTCTGTGATGCTGAGGTGTACAAAATCTCTGTGTGTGTGGGAGAGATAGTGAGAGTTTGGCCACAGTAGTAGCACTTTGTTGGGGTGTTATTGGTAAGAATCATGCAAGCATGAGGTATGCACTGTGAGTCATTGCTACACTGTACACTTTTGTTTTATAACTAAATTATCTGTTTGACTTAATGTACTGTATTGTGCAAACAACTGCTGTAAAGGCAAGGATGTCTTCAGATAGAAAAGTATATAGAAAAGTATAGAAAAGTAATTAATGTAACAAAGCCAATAATTGGTGTGATGTAATTTGTGTTAAAATAAAATAAGATACAGCTTGTGCATTTAAAAAGAAAAAAAATAGCTGCTTAGTTTTACTGAACATCCTGCAGAACCAGCCACAGTTTTCACAACTTTTTTTTTCAAGCATGCAAACTTTTTTTTTTGTTTTTGTAAAGTGATATTTTATTTAATGCTGCTTTCTTTTCTGGCCTACACCAGGGACAGTGGAACCTTGGATTACGAGCATAATTCGTTCCGGAAGCGGGCTCGTATTCCAAAACACTTGTAAACCAAATCAAATTTTCCCATAAGAAATAATGAAAACTCTAATTATTCATTCCACAGTCCAAAAAATAAATACATAAAAATAATTGATACGATATATAAAGTAAAAATAAAACAAGTTAACCTGCACTTTACCTTTAAAAAGGTCCAGGTTGTTAATTGGTGATTTCTGATTCTGGTAACTCTAAATGAACTGAATCAGAGATTAGTTTTGGTCTTGCTTTCCTTGGAAGGTCTTCATGAGAGCCAGTTTCATTATGGAGCCTGATGCAAATGCACTTGTACAAACTATTCCAGAACAGCTGACCTTCATGTCCTGACTCTTGTTGTTTTTGTTGCTTACTGTACCTAATGCCATAAGTGTTATTTCACTTCAGTTCTCAGTTCTTGTTCTAGATTGTAAAAAAAAAAAAAAAGACTGGCACTGTACTTTAGCAGCTCTAGTTATCTAAACCTGAACCAGTGCGTCTTCTGTAGCTGATGTGCTGCTGTTATCCGATCACTTGTAGATTATCTAGCTGAATGCATCTTATCAGATCAGAGCAAGTAACATGAGCTCAGAAAGTGGCAAGATGTTACAAACTTATCTTCAGTTCGCTCTTTGCTCTATTGACCTGACAGCATTACTTAAAAACAAGGGAAAAAAAGATAAAAACTTGATACACATTTTCACCTTTAACAGACAGTAGTCAAAAGCACGAACTTGGGCAAAATGTTAAGCCTTAAAATATAACAAATCACAAAAAACAATGCTAGTTGCTTTTCCAGACATTTCTTTTATTTAATGGTGTTTAATGGTGAATATCCTTGCCTTACACATTCGGGAGCCACACTGCTGCCGGTCCTGCCAGGAAAAAGAACATTTCTTCTTTCTAAATCGTTCCTTCTTTCTTTCTTTGTGCTCTAATTAGGCTAGCTCCATGTGGGCTCGAGAAAGTACATGAAACATGTACCGTAGATTTTACTTGGGGGATTTGGACAGAGGAAAACAGAACACACATTAGAACAGGAGGCTGAACAATAGTTTAAAGATAAGGCATTGCCGTTTTGGAAAGCAAACTTTGTTTTTTGGCACGTCGGATTAAAGGAGCTTCCCTGTTTTAATCAGATTACGTTCCCTGTTCCCTGCAGATTCCCAGCGCGAACAACTTGGCATATTCACCGGGGGCCTCATACGAGCATCCTAGTCAGACTTGGTATGTCATTCTGCCTGACTCTGTGCGTGTGTGTGTGAGAGGGTGAGTTTGTGCTTGTGGGGTCCTTCGGGACTTTTGTGCGCTTAGTGGAATGGCTCGTAGAACGAATTGTGAAGCCTGGCAAGCAAAGGTGGTGGGAAAAAAAGAAAAAAAAAAGGGATGGCCTTCCAATGACAGAGAGTGAAAAGATATGAGGGGAGAAACCATGCCAAAGAAATTTTAATTGGAAGGAAGAGGCGGACATGTTTGGAGGTGGGTGGGAAACCCTGCCAAGAAAACAATACAGAATACAAGGGCCTCCCTCAATATATTTCTTGTTCCCCTCCCTCCCCTCGGCTCTCTCTTCATTTTCTCCCACACACACTGGTGAAGATGTTGGTTCTCATACGTGTCGAGCCTGCAGTTCTTCAAACACATCCATTCACGATTCATTTGCCGTTGTAGCCTGAAAGCGGTGTGTGAGCGAGCGAATGAGCGAGTGTGTTTATATACCTCAGCGGTGTGTGAGCAGAAAGGAGCGTGGCATTTGTGGACAGACTGCACATTTGACTAGGAGCATGGCTTTACTTTTCTGCTGGTGTAATTTTTAAGCGTCTCAGCATGCAGTCAGCTGAAGTCCCTGACCAATTAAAAAGCTGCAAGCTGTTGCCACGGTGCTGCTGATGGGAGCTTACAGTTATCGTGGCCACTGAAGTGCTTCTCCGTTTTCCCCTTTACTCTCATTCCTTGTACACCATGCACCCGCATTCATAAACCTCTCTCTCTCTCCATCAGTGCAACCAGCAAGCATATGTGAAGTCAAGAATAAACTCACAAACACACATGCAAATTTATTTTTGATTTTTACGAGAGGCAGTGTTCTATTGCTGTGCTCTCGTTTTCAATCCGACATTGTGATCTGCCCCATTTAACAACTAACCAAGGTGTTATCTTGGTGTCTGGAGTAGTGTAATCTAAGTCTATAAACGGCTCGCTCTTGTTTTACACCACCCCGGTGGTTCTCGTTGCACGCCGACAGCGTCACGTGTTTCATTTCAGTGAAACTTGATTACTAAATTTTCACTAACACACTCGCGTATCGCAGTGGCTCTACAGTGGCATTTGTAAGAAAACAAACAAAAAATTAGTTGCTGTGATCCATTTCACAGTGGACTTTAAAGTGTGCTTCCTTGCTCCCTGTAAAAAAAAAAAAAAAAAGAAAATTCCACCTGTTGAAACACCCTGCGACATCACCAACACGTTCCATTGTGTATGACATTCACATTACGTCACTTCCACGTAACGTGAGCAACCTGTTGCTGGTACTTTGGAAATTTTACACTACGGAAATTAAATATTGAATATTTATAAGAAATAATAATAATAATGATTCCGTTATAAAACATGTACTAATGAGATGTAACTCATAAATAAATTTAATAATTTACAAGATATATAATTTTTTTTTTTTTTTACAGATTACTTGCCTGTACAATATTAAGGATTAACAAAAACATTTATTAAAATATTCCATTAATTACAGATTCTTATTTATTCTTATTATGTCATCCTCGATAATATGTAAATCACGATAAATATATAAATCTCCTTCCTTTTTTTGCGTTCCAGCAGACACAGTGACTGAAATTATTTGCATGTCTACTTACGGAGAAGTAGACATGACCCCCCCCCCCCCCCCCATTTTACATGACGAAACTTATGATACGATCAGAACCTTGCTTGTAATCTTCATTACCTTAATGATTTTTATTTTTATGATATTTATCATAAAATTTTTCAAATATATATATATATTTTTCACACTTAAAGTGAGGACTGATTGCCTGGCCATGACGTGCGACATCTCTCAAGTCACTAATAGCGCTCGTCCTCTGAGTAATGCAGTGAGCAGCTGCATATGAACCTGTTGTTGCTCTTCCCCCTGCCCAGAGAGCCGTACCTTACCCAATTACCCGTGCCGAGTTTGTTTATCCTTCCAACCCTGAGATGTTATACACAGCCAGAAGTGGGGCAGAGTTTTGACAACGGTCTTGCTTTTTATTTGTTGTTTTTTAGTATCTAGTTTCTGGATTGTTTTTTATTCATTCAGCAGAGTGGAAGTTTAAATGAACATAAATTCATTTAATGTTTGTTAACTGATACTAGAGGGTGGAGAGTGTACAGTATTTAATACGCATGTTGGTATCAAGTATCATTTTCCACTGCAGTGCCCCTGATCATGATGCTAATGAGTTTAAGACTCTCACTACTTTCAAACTCATTCTTTCGATGCTTGTAATAACATGGATTATAACATTGTGAAGCAGTCAGGATGTGTCCTATTGCTTTGTTGCCATTGTTACTGATGTGAAAAGAGCTTCATCTGCAAACCTTAGATATCCAAGTTGTGCCCGTTGTCAGTAAAGACTGTGGAAATGGATAATTAAATATTCCTTATTGATCAAGTGTCCTGTATTAGACAGTGAAGTTATTGTTCTGGTCATAATTTCCACCACAGACTCCAACAACATGTCCTGCTCTCTGCATCTCGCACTACTCGGCCCAGCGGTTGGATTTTCTCCATGACTACATATAGTATTGATTTTGTGCATAACAAATTCAGGCATTCATGATTCTCAAGCGGTTATTTAAGTAGGTCCTTTCTTTACACCTTACCTAGCACCTTACTTGTGCTTTAGTGTAGAACCATATAAAATTCATCCATTTTTTTTTATTATTTTTTTTTTTTTTACCTTCCTCGTTGTATTGATAAAAGTTATAGCATGTCCATGTTACACCCGTGTTTGTGTGCTCCCATCACCCTTTAAAACCAATTTGTTGTGTCTTGAACTCAACAGTTCGACATATAGCAGCGTCCACGTCAAGTTAAACTTATCTGGCTTTGATTTAAATATAATATTTTACATTTTAAACAATATTTTACTAATTATTCTCATCATTAGTGACTAAAATAAACCCAGAAGACTCATGTGCTCGTACAGATTGACCCTAGTTACAGGGTAATACTATGACAAGATGTGCTGCCAACTCTCTGTATTTTTGTTCGTTACAGCTTTCTATCTTTTCTGTCACATACAGTACATGGTGTAGTAGTAGAGGGGAATAATGAGCACCAAGCTGACAGCACTGTGGAGACTTTAACAGTGTCTTGTGGCTTTTATAGATTATTAAGTCTTATTGATAAATGTGAAAGGATGGAATATTTCAGGACACCATGTTATACAGTACATGGATATAGTGTGTGGTTGAATGCTCAGATCTAATTGGTAAGAAAAGGGGGGCGCTATTTTCATCTAACAACCCGGGTTGTTTTGTGGGCAAATAATTGTATGATTGTTTTTACAGTCACACCACTAGGGTTGGGTATTGTTTGGTTTTTTTTCGATACCGGTGCCGATGCTTTTAAACCGGTACTGGTGCCAAAACGGTGCCTGAACCGATACTTTGCAAAAGCCACAAAATGATTGTGGATGACTCAAGAATTCAATTGAATTTATTGAACAAAAAATTTAATGCTTAAAATTGAACAATAAAAAGTTTAAGTACTAGCGGTAAAACCATAATTATAAACAAAATCCATGTTACATTAGTATTTTACAAATCATTTGACCATTTGTTAACATGAATGCAAGATTTGCATTTTGTAATTAACATTACATGAGCCTACTACTAACCTGCGAAAAGGCTGCTGTCGTCATCATAATCGCTGGACTCCTTTTTGCTACAGTTGGTATGACTGGGCTCGGGGTCATCCACACCAATAGTGCCAGCTGTTGTCCCTAAGCTGTCAAACACCGTGCATCCCTCTGCTTTTGACTTTATTCGGTGTGCCCTCAAATGTTTCATTAGATTTGACGTGTTTCCCCCTTTACACGCAACTGTTGTTAAACATCTGCTGCCTTCGTGGTGTCGGAATCCTTTCTTGTGAAATATAGCCACTTTTGACCGTTTAGTTTTAGGCATTTTAACGAAAGTTAATTTAGCAAGTTAAGATAGCTGTAGATCACCGGCTGCCATCAGAGCAAGTGTAACATTAGTTTCGACATTCACGCGCATCTCGGATTGTCTCATTTCCCGATGATTTGTGCTTTAAATTTTTTTATCTAATGTAATATAAACTTTTCATCTACAAAAATAAAATGGACAATGTTTTGGATTTGTATTATCAAAACTTTCCGAAGTCCTCAAGATTTTTCTAATTAAGGAAATAATTTATTTTTCCAATCATTTCTGATACCACATGAATGCAACTGTGTCATCATAGCCCCAGAGAACAAATATATTAATCCAAAGTTCAGGCATTTAAGTGGCACCGGAATGAGGCACTGAAATTCGCGTTCTGTTTCGGTCCGGTACATAACGGTTATATAGGTACCGGTGACGTATTGACTGGTTTTTCGATACCCAACAATACACACCATATGCTCCTTCACACGTTCACAAGCTACATTCATAATCATTCATGATCAAACGCAGTTCTCAGTAGAGAAGTCTCAGTATTGAGCACTCTTGATCTGGATTATGATGGTTAAAGAGAGTGTGTGACTGGTGTATTGACTGACTGACATTGGTTGACACAATGAGTGGCTGACTGATGACCTGACTGACTGACCGATGACCTGACTGACTGACCGACGACCTGACTGAATGACTGAAGCACTGACGACACAACGGACAGACTGACGCACTGCCTGCCACATTGACCGACGACCTGAGTGACTAACCGACGACCTGAGTGACTGACCGACTGCCGCATTGACTGACCAACAACATGACTGACTAAATGACCGACCTGACTGAATGACCGACTGACTGCCTGCCGCACTGACGGACGGCCCGAGTCACTGACGGAAGGATTTTATTGGCTGACTGAAGCACTGACTGACGGGCGCACCAGTTTCTCTCCAGAACAAGTTTTCATTTCTCTTACTTATTAAAAGGGTTTGGCTTGGTCATCAGTGTGTGTATTTGAGACTGTGGCAGTTGTTGTGGAGGAGTCACATTTGGCGATTTACCATCATGTGGAGATGGTACAGGCGTCATCCAGGCAGTCACAGTGAGTGTGATTCGTGTGTGTGTGTGTGTGTGTGTGTGTGTGTGTGTGTGTGTGTGTGTGTGTGTGTGTGTGTGTGTGTGTGTGAGAAAGCCCAGTTAAAGACCAGTGAATGCACGCCTGTCACGAGAGACGCACCTCCTATACTGGGGACTTGAAACAAAAGTAAAACAAGGCAATTAAGTCAGTCAAAAGTCAGGTTGGTTAGAAACTCAGTGGCACAGTTATTCTTTCAGTGTAGCACACATGCCTTTCCTTAAGGCTCTTCAGAAATGAGAAAAAAAAATTAATCTGAGGCAAAAGTCAGATCAGTTCATTAACCTCATGGCGGTTATGAAACAGATTTTTAAAAAATAGTTCTCAGGATGCTACAGACATCTCGGTATCTGATTGTATTTTCCCACATTCTTTGACGTTTTGCCAAACTCAACATCCGGCATCAGTGGGTGGAATCGTGAGCGGTTTAGCCGCACGAAATTGGCAGCGCATATATGCATTTATATAACTCTTTATGGTCACACAGCATGCCAGCGAAAGAAAAAAAAAAGAAGAAGAAGAAGGTAAAGGCTTTGAAATATGAAATGATGTCCTTCAATTCAGGACTGGATAAATCAGTGGCTGTATGTGTCTGTGATCTTGTCGACCCCTAGTCTGCAGGGAATAGTAATTCAAGTTACGGCGAGGGTACGGGGTCGGTGTGACTGCTGTCTTGAGGCAGAGGAGGCTGGCAGGAGGTCATGCACAGCCTGATGGACTTTCTTTGTCCTTTCAGTCCACTGCTTTTTGTTCATGCTGTCCACTCTCTTCACCGAGATACGCTCTTGGCAAACATGTATACAGCATCTTATGCTTTACACGGTCTATAAGAACAGTACTTACATGGCTTCTAGGGTTTAGTACTCTAGCTCTAGATTCTCTAGACTCTAGTGAAATATATATATTTGTATATATTTATCAGCAAAATAACTATAAAGTATAGCATTTCAAAGGTGGAAAAATGGCTGGTCTGGACACCTGGATCAAGCAGTGTCCATGGCTGTCAGACTATTATTATTATTATTATTATTTTTTTTTTTAAAGTAGACTAATTATAGTAGACTACTCCGTATAGTGGTTTCCAGGAGAAAAAAGCAAAGCTTATTTTTCCTAATATAAATCAGTATAAATGCTACATGCTCCAGTTAGTTCATATTTCCTGCTGATGCAGTGCACTGCCTGCTCCACTACACTCATCAACCAAAGTATTCAGTAAGAACTATTTTTCTTTCTTTTCTTTCTTTTTTTTTTTTTTTTTTTTACAACTTCAATAAATTTGCTTGTATGAATATTTTTATACAAGTAATCAGTGCATAGGGAGGTGGGAATACTGACTGAGCAAAATACAGAATCATGCAGCACAAATCTTTAGCATACTGTAACTTTCATTGCAGTTGGAATGAAAAAAAAAACATCAACACATGTTGTAGAATTACAATTCGCTCTACTCAAGCTAAGGGTGCTTTCACGCTGTGGATGCAGGCATGAATCCGATTTCACTTGACTAAAGTCCGCTACGGTTGAGTAATGTGAACGCTTCATGCACAGACCAGCGTACTGTGCTCGGGTCTACTTGATAACATGGTCTTGAGCACACAGTACACCATACTTGGTTACGGTTCGAATCAAATACAAAAGCCAGTTTGTACCTGAACATGGACGTGGATCACTTTTTGCAATTCAATTCACTTTTATTTATGTAGTGTTTGTAACAGTGGTCACAAAGCAGCTTTACAGAATCAAAATAAAAAGGAGTTTGAATAGTGTAAGGAAATGTGTACAAATCATAATGATCAGATTGTCCCTGACGAGCAAGTCGAGAGCGATGGTGCCAAGAAAAAACTCACTGCGATGGCAATAAGAGGAAAATTTGAGAGGAACCGGACTCAACAGAGGGAACCCATCTTCATTTGTATGATATCAGAGAGCAGGGATTGATCAGCAGTCATAATGAGTTTTATGATGCTGGAAATTCAGTGTAACAGAAAAGGTGTTTTAAGAAACGTGACATCTTAAGTGATTTATGAAATGTGACATCAACATTGACTGTCTCGTCTGAAATCTCAGTGTGCTGCACAGCATGTAACGATCTCATCCTCTGAACTGCAAATCTGATGAAGTAAGAAGGCAGGCAAGAGGGTTGTTCTTGACATTTCCGCAAAAATATTAATAACCACTGTAGATGTGCCCGCGACTTTGTTCTCAGAGAATTTAAATACACACTCATAAGCGCGTTTTAAAATATTGTACACCGCCATTTGTTGAATTTTGGATTGAACTAGCATTTTTACGTGTTACCATGAAGTGAGCGGACTGAAGGTGTGAGATCGCATTTATTAAGTAGATTTTAATTACGCACGTGTTTTAAAAAATGTACAGCGCCATCTGTTGAATTTTAAGGTAAACGAAAAATTTCAAAGGTCGATTTATTTTATTTTTTTAAATGATATAAGTGAGTTTTCCACTCAAATTTCAAAGTAGTACATCTTCTCTACCCGTGGGCCGATTGTCATAAAACAAAGCGTACATGTTACCTCAAGCTCAGCCAAATACAGTTGTTTTTACAAAAAATTTTATGTGATGTGTGCACAAGCAAACAGGCAGGAAAAAAATCCAAAAAACAACCTGATGTTTTCTATTACTTTATTACCAAAATAATTTTTTTTGCAAATATTAAATTTAATGTTCAGACACACCCACTTTACAGCTCTATTACATTTATACGTTTGCGAATTGCAACTGTACTCCTGTACATAACAACGTTACCGAAATGCAAGCTGTCCAGCACACACAGTGGAGGGGTTGCATACATGACAATACCTCTATGCACAAAGTTCGGTGGAAGAAAGAGAGCTCTGACCTCAACCCCTGAGCACCTTCTGGATATGCCCCAGGCGTCCTCGCCCACATCAGTCCCTGATCTCACTAATGCTGTCATAGCCGAATGAGCAAACATCCCCAAAGCTTTTCTAGAAGAGTGGAGGTTATTATAACAAAGAGGGAGAGACTACATCTAGAATGGAATGTGCAACAAACACACATGGGCGTGTGATGGTCAGGAGACCACAAACTTACAATATATGCTAAGCTATATACACTGTGTAAGATTTTCTGTAAGGTTACAGGAAAGCTCACTCGTTTTGTTCTAGTTCATGCTTTATAGTTTTTCAAACTTTATGGTTAAAGTAGACACAGAGAGCTGCGTCTAGGACTAGTGTATATACTGTCAGTGCTAAACAGTACGGAGGAGTGAAATGAAGGGTCAGGACTGTATGGGACATGGGAATAAATAACTCCCGGCTGAGTTCCTGTAATGTGCATGTTAAGGTTGTACACTTCATTCACAAGAAATTTCTTCACCTGGTTTGACTTGACCCCGCCCCTCGTAATAAAGGCAGCTCTTGACTTTAGGGTTCACAATGAATCACTTTATTTGGGGATGTTGTTACAATGATGGTCCTAAAAAGATACATTATGGTGTTGAACTTGAGGGTTTCTGAGCTAATGGCAAGGGACGTATGTGTATGTTTAAGCTGGTTAAAGATCAGGTGCAGTGATGCATTCCTAACTGGTTTTAGCACGTGAACAGTGCATGCTGGGAGGCCTTAGTAGTCGAGTTAATGGATGACGAGGGTTACTGGACTAAGAAATGAGCCCCAGGTAAAAACTGATTTATGCTTCATCAGAAACATCCAAAAGTTTGAAAAACTTTTGAAAGCCTGAAAGGTGTTTTTTTTTCCTTCTTTTTTTTTTTCTTCTTTCTTTCTGTTTTTCCTCTGGGAGAAGCAGTTGGTAATAATGCATTTAGTTAGTTGCATGTTACTCTTGAAGTAATAAACCTGCTCATTTTTTAGGAGTTTAAACAATATAGTATAATTTCATAGGGTTTCCTTCAGCAGTAATTTGATGTTTGATGTCTGTGCATTTTGACTCCAGTAGCCTGATCAGCGCCCTCACCTCGGATTGATGCAGAAATGTTTGCTCTAACCAACCGGGTTTTGTGTCATGGTGGCGATTTGCATTGCTGCTTTTTTTTTTAATTGACAAACTGGTTTTAATCTTCCTGCAGGAATAATATGTAGAGAGAGAGAGATCTGTCCATTCATGTTTGAAATTTGAGTTTTCATAGTCTACTTTTCCTTTTATTAGAGTATGCCATGCTGCGTTGTACTTTTGTTTTTCCAATTTTGTTTTGTTTTTCACACTCTATCACGGCGATTGACTGTTAAATGACTCATTAGCCACGCCCACCTAATGGGGTGGGGTGCTAGATTACTGCTATATTAATTATTTTCGTTATTCAAAAAAGTGTCAGTGTGGATAGAATTGTAAGCATTCGTTGTTGTGTGGCCAGTTAGAATGCAAATCCTTACAAGCTACTCGATTTAAAAGTTTGAACGTTTATGGAAAGTTACTCAAAGCTCCCGCCAACCCCGAGCTGCTACTGGCCATTTGTCACTCATTTTTTAATTTTTTATTTATTTTTGTTTTTTCGGAAGGGAAGATGAAGCAGCCTTGAGACACTATGCCTGTTTGACCGGCAGTCTGGTCTGCGAAGGTCAGCCTCGCTGTCAATCAATAGCCCAAGGTTCCTGGCAGACCTTGCAGTTGTGCTTCCCTCTTTGAGCTCAATGTTAGATCATTAGTGGCTGCCAGTGCCAGAGGTAACAGCACTACATTACCAACACTGCACGCCCTCCTTCTCTCCTCCGCTTCCTCTCAGCTTTTTTTTTTTTTTTTTATGGTAATGTGCAGTAATTCATCCCCTTACTCTGGGTTATCTCTCTGTTCAGGTAGTGCATTAATGGAGGCTCTTGTGCTCAAGCTCATCTCATTAACATCTGCAGTGGAGTTACATATATAGGTCTTTGAGCTTCTAAGTGCTGGAGGTCTTATTTGCACACTACACTTCAGGTCATGATATTAGCGAGGTCGCTGAAAGAAACCAGACAGGTGGTCAGAAATCATGCTCTCAGCTATTTTAAACTTTCCCTCACACACATACATGCTCACTCTCTCCCGCACACACAGTGGGTGGCCTGCTGCAGATGCTGTTGGTTTATTGTCTAAACAGACACCATAGTGTGGAATGAGAGGCTTACCCTCATGTCAGAAAAAACTCCAGCAACTTTTGGAGAAACTCTTCAAGCCACGCTCTTTCCACATAAGCTTTTTCATAATCTTTCTTTCTTTCTTTCTTTCTTCCCTCCCAGATGCGCGGTGCTGGTATATCCCTATTTGCCCTTCTCTCACAAAACATACTTCTTAAACTTCTAACCCTTTTCCTTCACTGGGCTATTGCTCTACAGTTAGATAACTTTTTTTTTTTGTTTAAACTTTTTTAACTTTGTCTTTTTTTTTTTTGCCCCTTTCACTTGAATTTTGACGTCGTGGGCGGTTATGTCGATCATGCCCCCTCTGCTCGTGTACCAGGTGAGCAGTTACGCTCCCACCCAGGCGTTTGTGTTCTTAATGAAGTGCCAGTTTCACTGATTAACCATTGATTCAGCTTTAATGAGAGGTTAACCTCTTGAATGTAGAGTAGCTTAATTTTTTTTCTTCTTCTCTTTTTTTTTATGCCAAATTGTTCTTTTTATGGTTTCATTCAGCAGTAATAAAATCCGTCCTTAGATGTTTACTCTATGGATAATGTAATTGGCCACTTTATTTGGAACACCACGACCAGGACCTCCCGTTGCTCTCAAAATGACCTCGATCCTTTGTGACATGGTGTTGGAGACATTCCTGCAGATTGTTGTTCCACACTGGTATCGAGGAATGATCTTCATGCAGAGATGACATTCAGCTGGTTCTTACTCACCATGTCACGCACATGGACCAACACACTACGGTACAAACCTGTGATCGGAGCTTTCATATATAAGGGTCAGGTTAAAACCGCTGAGAGTATACTGTCTGGCCTTAAAGGTTTTTGTTCTTTCTTTATTTCTCTTTTCTGTCAAACCTGGGTATGAATGCGCAAACTGTTTGAAAGACTGTTTGAATTCTGCCTTCATGCAGAAAAACATTTATAAAATATAGCATCTTTTTTCTTATATTTTAATAGTCTCAGTTATAGAGACCTACTGCTTTTTTCTTTATTAGACTTGTGCTCTAATTGTCTCAGTTAGCATCAATATTCAGCCTCTTTAGCTAGTGAATGTCGCATTGCTTGTTAAAGGGAATAAAACTTTTTACATTCTTGCAGTAACTTCTAAAAACGATTCTCTACCCTCGCTGAGCGTCCATACCTCATTAGAATCATTCTTTATCTTATAAACTCTGAGGAAAAGCACTTAGGTGACTCTTTATCTACCTGTAGAACATGAATATCTGACAGTAATATCTGAGAGTGCTTTTATGGTTCTTCACCCACCTACTGTAGCTGGAAATGCTTCCTTCATAACCATATATTGAGAGTTTTTAAAAGCTTTAGTAATAGTAGTTGAGGAAAAGTCGGGGTTATTGTGCCTGTGGTTGGCTTCTGATTGGGAGTTATCTTTATCTCCGGATTTGTTTGTTTTCTTGCTGCTCAGTGGAGTGAGGAGAGTCTGTTTAGCATGGTGTGCGTGTGTGTGTGGGAGGTGAACGGTAGGGTGAAGAGGGGGGCCTTGTGGAATTTTTGTGATCAGCACTCCGCTGTTCTCTTGACTCCAGGGTGCAGATGAGAATTGCTCGTCAGTTTTTTATTTTTTATTTTATTTTTTTTCCCTCCTTCCTTTCCGGTTACTCTTAACGGTTTGTGAAGGAAACAACTCCTGCGCCTTAGCTTGACACAGACCCAAGTGTCAAGTAAACTAAAATGTTTTTTAGAAGCTTAGTCTAATTCTCAATGTCTGTGAAGCAATTAAAATCAGGGTTCTTGAATTTGTTTTGAACCCTGTAGAACCTTTTATTTTTTTTATTTTTTTTAATTTTTTTTTTTACAGCAGCAGCCGTTGTTGTTTTTATTTCACAGTGCAATTAGTGAGGTTTCTCTGCCTGGAATACATCTCAGGGTAAGCTGTATGAAGACACATTATGTCTGTGCGCGAACCCCGACCTTTAGTGCTACTCTCACCTGTGGCATCAGGTGTCTCTATCATTGCTTCTATGTGAGGTATCGGTGTGACCAAATACGCTGCTATAGAATACAGTGACTCATGGTCCATTCTCAGCCCCCCCCCCCCCCCCCGAATTCGCTGGTTGATGTGCCCTTTGTGCTGAAATGAAAAAGGGGTCCATACGCTGTACACGCCTGCTGTAACCATGGCAACGCTGCGATTGCTCCTGCCTTTCAACTGTACCTCATTCTATTCAAGCCTTTTCTATCTAGAATCATTACGAGCAAATATCACATTTCTCAATATTTAATGTGACCATCACGCAAAAGAGGCTTTCACCCTGCTCCGCTCTATAAAGTAAACACAGCGGAGTGCATCAGAGACTGATTCTTAAATCTTTTACATTAGCTGTTACTCTTTTTTTTTTTTTTCTTTTTTTTTTTTTTGTGCCCGCTTGAGTTGTACCCTAATTGCTAAGGTAAGAATTGATTAAGTAAGGAATTGCACAGCATTAAAGGAAACACACAGCAGTGCGTTACTCTGCTTATACCACATCGACCTAGCAGTTAGTTAGTTAATCTTTTCTTAGTGAAGGACATGTCAAGTTTAAAATTTGAAACAGTTTAAATTTTAACAGATTAAACAGTCCTGGTCTCAGCTTTCTCTCTCTCTCTCTCTCTCTCTCTCTCTCTCTCTCTCTCTCTCTCGTTATCTTAGCAAATGAAATATTCTTGAATCTAGCCAAACTTAGCTTCTTTCAAGAAAAAAATTCATAAAAACTAGCAAAATTGTCAATAAGAAATTTTTTTTTTTTTTTTTACATAAAGTTTTTGTAATATTTGACTAGAAATAAGCTTAATAATCTTATATTTTGTTTGTTGTAAACCTTATTTTATATAACTATGGATCGGTTTGGCTAGATTCAAGAATATTTCACTAAGATTTGTTTTATTTTTCATTTATTTATTTATTTTGCAGTGTGGAGTTTAAAAAAACAGCTTGCTGATTGTAGACTGTGAAACTAATTGCACAATAATGAATACTAAGGATGTTTTTCTGCATCATAACAGCTCTGAAGACGTTGTTTGTCACAGTCAGTCTGGTATCACCTTACATGTCAGCCATTATGGTACATGTCTGGAGTTTTTAAAAAAAATGCTGTTATTTTAAATTAAATCCACCCTCACAGTATTTTCTGCACTCAGTATACACAGATGCTCTGCTATTAAATATAACCTCCTGGAAGATCTACCTGTAACACATAATTTTATTAAACCCACCCGAATTTTGCGGCGGGGTTATGGTCCTAGAGCACCCGCGAATTGTGAAAAAACTTTAATTTTAGATGTGGTAAAAAAAATATTTAAAAAAAATGCTTCTTTAGCTTGTTTTGCCCATATGCTCCTAAAACACTTTAGTTTCATTTAAAGAAATGTAAAGAATTTAAACCTATATACTGTACAGTACTGTACTGCTGTCTCCCGCAGTGCTAGAATGTAAAATACCAATGTTGCCCCCTATACAGTACTTACTGTAATTCATGTAAGTGCGTTTTCTTTGATATAAATACAGTATGGTAAGTACAGTAATAATTCACCATCCCAAGTCGTGTTTTTTCCTCTACGGTTGCTTTGTATCCTCTCTACAATACAAAAAAATTCATGCAGTATTATATTTTATATGGAAATTTAGCTTAATTTATGTTAGTATGTATGTTACATAATAAGTCCTTATATTGTTCTTAATAGTTTAGCGTTAAAATGCATAAACAATTATATATTGGCACGAAAAAAAGGCATAAAAAATTGCGGAGTATATTTGCGGTTTCCACCAAATTGTGGGGGCTTGCGTGAATAATTAGTTAGATTCTAAGGAAAAATCCACGATCAACTGAGGCTGCGAACTCTGAAGCGCAACTTTGCAGGGGTCGACTGTATGTACGGTATTTTATAATATATAAATAAATAGAAGTACAAATATACATTTATTTATTTATTTATTTATTTATTTTAACTATCCCCATTGAGTCATTGGTCAGGTTTTTGTCCTGTTGAATATTCCTCACAGCTCATTTGTCCCCATAGCTCTGTTCAGTTCTCGTAACTGGAGCATGTACAATGCGAGACGACACGCGTCCCATGAGTTTTGCCATATTGGCCTGAGCTGGAGGTGAGAGGTGGCGTGAGTAATGTGAAAGTGACGTGTGCTTGGCGAACGAGGACGTTTTTACGTTGGTCTGCAGCTCAGCCGAGTCTCCCTGTGGTCAGGGACCTGAATCTGCTACATGTGATGCATCGATTTGTGTCTGTCTCTCTGACTTATTTGTGTCTGTCTCTCTGACTTTAATCATTAGATCCGCTATATATGTGAGGAATTGAGTGTCACACGCCGCTGAGGGGAAACGTCCCGTTTCCTCTGTGTTTCTCTAACAAATGTTCCTGCTGATGTTTGTTTCCTTCATTTTCTCACATGTGAGACACAGGAGTTTCCATGAGGGTGGTTGTGTCTAGCTGCTCGAGGCAGGCAATCAGAAGGAAATGAAGGGAGGCTGATAGTTTATTGATTACAGGAAGTATAGGCTTTGTCTTGCATTGTGCAAAGGGAGTGAACATGACATAAAGGAAGCAGCGTCTGACTCCGCTCAGGGACTAGAAGTGGAGATGCATGTAGACAGGAAGGCTACCTGATTGGCTCTGTAGACAGTTATGAAGTGATGAATGAGAGAGGAATCCATCACCTTGCCTCAGTACTCCAAAGTACAGAGTGTAACTTTGGCCTCTGCCTCATTCCCATAAACCCTCCCTTTAATTGCTCCGTCTCTTATTTAGACCGGCGGGAGACGTCGCGCCATGTGGTCACATGTCCTCCAGGAAAACTGTCTTGTTGAGTTTTCTGTTGCTGTGACTTCAAATTTCTATATATGGTATTTACTCCTATCTCCTCTAAGTTATTATTTTTTCCCCTTCTCTTTATTTACAGACTGACTGGATAAGACTCTTGGACTCGGGTAAGATTTTGTTTTTCTCTTCTACCCGTCATATCAGATCATAGACACACACACAACCGCCTGCATTCTCATCTTTGTTTGTTGTTTTTCCCTGCTCCTTCTTCGCTCTCCGTCTAATTTCCGCTCTTCTTCATGCGCACAGCAACGCTACAAGTATCTGTTTACCAGGAGCCGCTGCTTAATAAGCAGAAGATATGCATAGCCTACTGATCATTTCCTGCTCTGGTTCATATCGGAAATAAATCAGGATGAGCTTGCCGCTGGCCGGATGCTATATTATATCATTAGAGAAGTAGTAGCTTTGAAATTAAAAGCTCTCTAATTGAGATTAAAGCTCAGGGCTAAGCATAAAGGCCAGGTGCGTGTGAATGAACGGTAGAGTACAGACTCTAACAGCAGGAGGGAAAGATTCATTTTGAAGCTTTGAAACCCAAAGTAAGTCGTTCAACATCTTTAAAGCCTGCTTACGGTTAACATCAGAATGCAATCATAATCAAATATGAGGTGAACTCTGACTGTGGTAATAATAGCGGACTGACCCTTGGGTCTGAATGAAATTTTTTTTCCCCCTCTCATCATTAAGTCATGTGTTTGTGCCCTTAAAGTGCTGGGAAGTAGTCGGTGAGGTGAGCTTTTCTCAGTCTAATAATAGGCCTGGTTCTAGTTTCAGGATGCTCTCTTCACTGGGATGGGCCATCCATTTGATAAATTAGCTCCTCTAGAAGCCTCCTCCCCTCTCTTACCCCCATTGCACTGTCAGGTAACATCAATATTACTCTCCTTCTGTGAGTGGATATGCAAAGAGATTCCATCTGCTTTTGACCTTGTGGATTTTTTCCCCCACATATTATTGCACTTTTTTTTTTTTGTCTTTAACAAGGTGATTTCGGTCAGAGGTCGGTCAGAGGTCTCGCTGCATTTGTTCATTGGTGAGAAAACTGATCCTTTAAGTGCTAGAGCTGATTTACAGCGGAAGGATTGCTGCCATTGATCATGTCAAAGACATCGAAGTGGCTATAAACTTCACCGATGGACTTGCCTGTTTGACCTCTCGTGATTGTCATTTGCTTAGCGCAGCTCGCTTCCATTCTACAGCAGTCGTTCGCTAGAAATATTTCCCAGATCACCATCAGGACTTGTGGCTTGCGCCTCTATCGGCGTTGGGTTACCGCCCAGCCCCGGTCCTGTGTATAAACAAAAACCTGGTAGCAGCCCGCGTCAGCCAATAAGATGCCGTCGTTCAGCCATTACTAAGGTCAGAGTTTTCCTCTCCTACCTGTAATGCTATCTTTGTAGAGGGAGGGTGGCAGCTGACTGAGGTTATGATGAGCTATTTTAGGAGTCATGAGAAAGCTCTTGACCCACTGAGAGTGCAGTGGTGGGCATCAGGAGGGGCGCTAATGGAAAATTCACGTGGCTACATGGAAGAATCTAGAATCAGGTGATCAGAAGTAGCTCTTTGAATTTTTCAGTGTCTCATTTAAGCATGCTCATCAGTCCACACACTTGCAAAACATCATATCAATCCTGATCCTGTTAATTATTATTTTTTAATTGTTAAAGGCGAAACGTTTTTTTGGAAATTGCAAACATATGCACATACAAGTTTTCTCTTTAGACTGGGCACTTTATAATTTTATGCCTTGCACATACGTAATGAGTGACTTACCGATGTTAATGAAATCCTTGCTAAAAGATTTCACTTTAGCAATTTAAGGACGTGGTTTCTAATTTGCAAAACCTTAACTGCACGTTTGTGTCGTTTGTCTCACTATTGTCTCGCTTTCTCTTCCCAACAGGATTTACTATTTCCAAGCATGGCCAGGCTGGGTTTCTGCAGGGGGTGCTGTTCACCATCCTGCCCCTGCCGTGGTCATCCTCAGAGCAGCCTCTGCTGGGAGCTGTAAACGCGTCAGCCACACTTCTCCGTTACCGGCAATAAAGAAGGCCGTGTCGCATCAAATCTGCTCGTGGCAGAATGAAGGCATGAGGGAGAAAAGAGAGAGACAGCGGATCCTTTGAGGAGAGTTACAGGCAAGAGCAAGAAACCCAATCGTCTTAAATCAGGCTGTGGAGGAAGCCGACACGCGGAGTTGGATAGAGAGCGCACGTGCTGGTGTAACGAAAGCCGAGCGTGAAGCAAACACGTCGAGTTGAGGTGGCCAGAGGAGGAGTTTACAGCGGGAGGCTAGTCATTGGCTATGGGGGCCATGGTGACTTAGCGTAAATGGCTCCTCTTTGCTCAAAGTGTGTACCATCGTGTGCTGCTCAACCCTTTTCCTCCTTTCTCTTTTCCCCCTGTATCCCCTCTTCTTCTGGCTGCGAAGGTCGACTCACCCCGATTGCTTCCTGGCTGCTGCTCTCCCTCTGTGGCGATGGGGCTGTGGAAGCTCCTGCGGGGCATCAGGCAGCTGGAGCTCCACCGCCTCATCCTGGTGCTCATTATCTTTTGTCTGCTGTCCATGGCGCTCTTGGCTTACTATGTCAGCAACAGCCCCAAGATAAAGGAGGCACCCCCTTTGCCTTTCAGTGACTGTGGTGAAGTGGCCGCAGCCGGGGATGGTCTGCAGCACGTACCGCTTTTCCTTCCACCAAACGTTGGCCGCCAGCGGACTGTCAAAGCAGTGGACAACTCTCGCACAGAACCCGTCGTGCTCGTGTTCATAGAGAGCATATACTCCCAGCTGGGACAGGAGATCGTGGCCATCCTGGAGTCCAGTCGCTTCCGTTACCACACAGAGATCGCCCCTAGCAAGGCCGATATGCCCACTTTGATGGAACGTGATAGAGGCCGCTACGCTTTAGTCATTTATGAGAACGTGCTTAAATACGTCAACTTGGACGCATGGAACCGAGACCTCCTCGACAAGTATTGCTCAGAGTTTGGTGTGGGTATTATCGGGTTTTTCAAAGCCAACGAGAACTCACTGCTAAGCGCTCAGCTTAAGGGCTTTCCTCTCTTCCTGCACTCGAACTTGGGCCTGCGGGACTACAGAATCAACCCTGCAGCACCGCTGCTCTATGTCACCAAGCCCAACGAAGTGGAGCAAGGTCCGCTACCGGGCGACGACTGGACCGTTTTCCAGTCCAATCACAGTACCTACGAACCTGTGCTGTTAGCCAGCACCAAGTCATCAGAGGCCCTGACTCACCTCGGTCCCCATCGAGTCCTGCATGCCACCGTGGTGCAGGACCTCGGCCTTCATGACGGAATCCAGAGAGTTTTGTTTGGCAACAACCTCTCGTTCTGGCTACACAAGTTGATTTTTGTAGATTCTATCGCTTATCTAACTGGAAAGAGACTATGCCTGTCCCTGGAGAGACATATACTTGTGGACGTGGACGACATTTTTGTTGGAAAGGAAGGAACGCGGATGAAGGTGTCGGATGTGAAGGTCAGTGTCTATATTTGCTTTTCAGTTTATTCATACCTCAGGAAAGTAGAGCGTTGCCAGAAGATGTATGATGGCGGTTCCTTGTGTATAGATTTGTTGAATTATTTGATTTTTTATTTTTTTTCTCCCCAGTTGAGTGCTTCTCATACTGACAGTTTTCATCATACTTCAGGACAGTATATGAATCATTGCTTATTGTTCGTTTCTTGGCAATGGATATAACTGTATAAGGCTTTACATGATTTTTTTTACATTGAATATTTCTTACATTATAAATGCACAGACAGATTTTTAGTGCCTTTTGCTTCCTTTAGATGGTTTCTTCTGGCCCAATGTGCCGTTTTATTCAACAGTTGGTTCTGGTCAAAGAGGCGAAGTGCAAGTTTACTAGATGAAATTTCAATTCTAGTAATACAGTGCGTGATGTAAAAAAAAAAAAAAAAGAAAAAAATATATATATATATATATATATATATATATATATATATATATATATATATATAAATTCCCCATATTATTTCTGAAACAACTTTCACTTGATGCTTGGACCCAAATGTTCCACTAATAATCAGAATAATAGTTCAAACAGAATAAAAATGCATCATGTCGGAACAGTCTGACCTGTATTGACCTTTGATTATACGTTCAGTAGGTAAATATTACCTGTGTAAACACACTCACTCTCTCTCTCTTTCTCTCTCTCTCTCTCGTTGGATTACATATATTCTTTCTGTGCATGTTTGCCCTCGTGTGCAGATAACATTAGGTGACTTCACGAGTCTCTGGGAGGGAAATTTTGCTTTCATTCCTGTGTGGTAAACTATGTGAGGGGGAGGAAAAACGACAACAACAACAACGCTCTCTCCCACCAGGATTTACTGCAGACTTTCATCTGCCGGCTCTCTGGTTGAGAAAAGGGACGCTGATTGGCTCAACATAAAACATCTAACCGATCATAGACGAGACTGAATTCTTATAACTAGTTATTTTACACACAAAGATTTATCGGAAAATCTTTATTCATGGGAACCCAAAAAAAAAAATATATATATATATATATATATATAGCAGATGAAACGCCTCACAGAGAACTCCTTTGTGCATGTCAAAAAAAAAAAAAAAAAGAAGTTATGTTCTGATTAAATGCTCCGATTAAATCTTATCAGATCGGCGTCCATGTAGGCCGTTAACCTGGAATCTCTAATCTGAGTGATTTCAGTCGAATTGCTAATATTGCTGTTCTGGCGTTACGGCTCTTGATAGTCCGTATATAAGAGCACTCTTGCTTGCATGTTTATTGCTTTAATCTACATTAGCGGTTAAGCAGCAGGCTAAGCTGCTGATGGCTCTAAGCAGCGAGGTGTGACTGGATGAGAAGGGCCACACTGCAAACATTTGCAGTGATTACACTTGTTAAAGCGTGCCCTAGGGACAAATACACTAATTTGGATACGGTCCTAATTAACCTACTATTTATTGCCATCTCTGCCTGATTACAGATAAGTTAGTGTATTTGTGTCGTGACGCACCTGCGGCAATTCTTTAGCTCTTTCATTAATAATAATAATTTAAAAAAGCAAGCGGTAGTTTGATCCTTTACAAAAAAGGTAGGGCATAATGCAATATTACGAGAAAAAAAATCCTTGATGGGGCTGTTGGCTTTTAACTGCGTAACGTGAAGAAGCACTTGAACTCGCCTGCTTTTATGTCTTATGCTAAAAGAGACATCACCTGAAGGTTCTCCTCTCAGGCAGGTCATTACACCTCCATGCCTTTTAATGAGAAATCATAGGATAATTAATTAGGCGTTTGCATTGAGAACAGACTTGTCGTATAGAATGTAAAAGATGCAGGCTTGAGATGGAAAAGACAGGAAGTTGATGCTTCAGCAAAAAAAAAAAAAAAAAAAGCTGGCTGCCTGCCTGTGTGTGTGTACCCTTATATCCCCACTGAGTGGGATGAGAGCTTTCTTGAGTCAATCAGCCGGTTAATTATCCCAATGTCAATTAAGTTTGAGTAAGTTGGCACCGCGGTGCTTCATACACAGGGGGATGTTGTGAAGTTCCTTAGTTATTATGCTGGCTTTCGGGTGTTAATTGATGTTGAGTCTGTCCAATTTATACAGCGCAATCTGCTGAAAATGTCAGATCAATACAGTTGGTGGTCAGAGCTGTTACATCTGGCTGAAGAAGATAAGTGTAAGAATAACATACCAGACGCAATTTCACCATCTCTCACAAAATTTAGAAACGTTAGGTTTAATTTGAGCCCAAAAATAAATAAAATACTGTGTTCGCTGTTGATTAGGTCTGAATTCTATGAAATATTGTTCCTACCAATTATATTGAGTCCTGAATTTCTTTATGCCGTGTAATAAAACAGTGGTATACAGGAAGTGTAACTGAAGTCAGGGGTACATTAATGTTAATATAACAAGCCCAAATGTGCTTTTACAGTAATGCAGTCTGAACAAGAGCAAAATTGTTCATTTTGCTCACTGTTTAGTTTGTTTTAGGTACATACTGCATGTAAACAAGCATTTGCCAAGTGCGTGTAGAAATCATACAGTAGTTATCACCTGAGCGCAGAGAGCATGCCACTAAGTAAGTAGTAATTTAATAAATTTTCCGTCACATCCATCCTTTATCTTCTCTTTTGATTTGTCTGTCCAAATAAGCAGAATGGCACTTCTGCAGTGCCATACTTTCATCTCTTTAACGTTTTACAGTTGTAGCGTCACAGCCCGAGTTTTTTTTATTATTATTTTTTTTTTAACTGTGGGTACACTACCTTTCTTTCTCTATATGATCCCGTTACACTGATGCACCATAATGATCACACTGCCTGCTCCATGTCTGAACCGCAGGCCTCCAAGGAACTCCTTTAATGGCCCAAACATGTGACTTGGGCCATTAAGGATCAAGACTCCCAGTCGGGTCCCTGTAATGTGCAAGTGGTGCTGGTGAATGATTGTATGGAGAGTTTACACGGACAGCTGCATCTCTTCCGTAAGTTGTCTGTCGATTTTAAAAGGATCAGGCGTTCCACTCTCTGAATGTTCTCGAGAACAACTGCAGCAGTCTCAGAGCCACCTGGACCTCGTCATTCACAGACGCATGTTCTTGTTTAAAACGTCTAAATGGTTTACTGACGCAAAGAGTCTCATCACCGTACTGTCTTCATTCAGACGACCTTTTTGACTTGAACGCCCCTCTTATGTACAAAAGAAAATGCTGCTTGCAACCCGAAATGTGTGGCATGTTGTATTTACTTCTTTGGGGGATTCAGGGTCAAATCAATTCTTTACTGCATTTGAACCTCGCTAGAGTGGAAATGAACTGAAACCAGACTGCAGACTCGTATCCTAATTATGTGAAAGCACACAACTTGGCGAAATGTTGAGTGTTTCTCATCCATGAAGGTTTAGGTATATAAAAAATCTGACCTAAATTATTTTAACTTCAGTAAACATGATCTAAAAGCATGAAAATGTGTGAAGCTTGTGTGTTTTACGTTTGATTCTGGGATGTGGACATGTGATTGGTCCTCTCTATGGGAGTGAATGATTAGGTGTAAGATTACTGTAAGTGTACTGAATATTGTAATTTACTGTAACAAGAATCCTCTGCTTATGCTTATGACTTAAAGTCTTACAGCAGTTCTGAGACTGTGTGAGAGGAGGTTAAACCCCGTGAAAAGTTGTGCACAGCCTAATTTAAATAAATATTAATCAAAATAAATATAAAACCTCCTGTGTATAAAGGAAGAAACTTGACCTTTATGTTGTGTGTATGTGTGTGTTTGTGTGTGGGAGCATTATTTACATTATTGCTCTTGAGAATAATTACTGGGCATTATAAAGAGGTGAAAGGGATAAAAGAAAACAATGCTACACCTGTTGTTGGGCTTCATGCTCCATTTCATTAAACTTTGCTGAAAGGAAAAGAGCAACGCGTGCCCCGCCACCTGCTCTCCGCTGAAGGAGTGGGCTGTAATCAGCGCTCGAGCGGCGGAGCAGCATAGCATCCGCAAACAAGCCCGTCTAATGGAGTCCTAATCATGTCTGTTCTCACAGTTTGCTGTTTCAGCAGTGACTCTTAAGCACTAAAGCTGATTTCCTCCCACTCGCACACATTTCACACCGCACATGGCCCGCATGCCGGCTTCTGAGGTCAAACTTTGTTTCCTAAACAAAAGTGCTTAATTCATTGTCTCGTTTCATAGTGATGTTTTCTACCTACCATCTGGACAGAACTATTGTGTGCGTGCAATGCCAGGGTAGAATTGCAAGACAAAACTTCCTGGCATATCAGGTACGGTTTAGACTTGAAAGAAGCTGACTTAATTTTATTGCCACTTACAGTAATGTTGCTAAGCCCAGACCTGACCAACTGAAGCAACCCCAGATCATAACACACAGTGGCCACTAGGCGTGATGAGTGCATGCCTTCATGCTCTTCTTTTCTCACCCTGATGCACCTGTTGCACAGGAATAGGATCAATTTGGACTCATTAGACCACATGACCTTTTTCCATCGCTCCAAAGTCCAATCTTTATGCTCCCTAGCCAGGTTAAGCCGTTTTGTGTGTGTGGAAATCCTCTTACTTTTAAAAATATTAAGTCAAAAAGTTTGGACATGCCTTCTAATTCTATGGTCTTTCTTGATTTTTATTTATTTCTATACTGTAAAACAATACTGAAGGCATCCAGAATATGCAATAATCTATTTTGAACAGTTGATATCCAGATGTGTCAGCTACTTATGCTACTTAACGCCTTCATAACGGCTCTAATCTGAGGTGCTGGCTGTTACTTGGTGATTTCTGACGCCTGCTAACTCTAAATGAACAACTTCTCTGCAGCAGAGATGAGTTTTGGTCTTGCTTTACTAGAATGGTCTCCATGAGAGGCCAGTTTCATCATGATGCTTGATGAGTATTGCAAATTCACTTGACAATACTGTGCTTGCAAGAACTGTTCCAGAACAGCTGAACTTCATGCCTTAAAATAACCTCGTTGTTGTTATAAAATTAATTAATGCCATAGGTATTATTCTAGAATGTACAAAATAAATCCAAAGCTGGTATTGTAGCTGTGATTTACTACCGGCATTTTTTTTTCACCAAACTCTTCACCAAGTGTTTAAGTGATCTCCATTTATTATTATTTTTATCATAACCACGTTTCTTCCATGAAGTTTACGGTTCAATATGTTCCTTCCAGGTGTTAATAATGTGTTTAGCAGTCCTTCAGCCATTTTCCAGTTGTTTCAAATCTCATTACTTGTTTTCCTCGCTTGATGCAGGTCAATAACTTTTCCCTTCTGAAATGGCGACTATAATGATTATATGCTGTCATTTTTGTTTCGAGAGTCCTGTATGCATGCACTGCAGTTTCTACACTGATCACCACAATTGTTGATGAAACAGTTATTTTACCAGTTTTAAACTGACAGTATTGCTCATTGTCAGTGTATGGCAAAGCAAATCACCAAGACAGAATGTCAATGCGTAAATCTTTACCTCAGAGTCAGGCTTTGTCCCCTACACGCACACGCACACGCACACGCTCACACACACTCTCTCACACACACTCACTCTCACACACACACTAAATGCAGTGACCATTCTAGTGCAAAATTGAAACACAGTGCAGTTCAGGATCACCTTTAATGCCTTCCAAGTTCACCAATATCGTCTCGTTATATATTTAATCAGTAAAAAATTATAGTCATGGTTAAATACAAAATAATTCTGCAGCCCTAGTAGACAGTGTCGAGTCTTGCGTCAAAGACTGTAAGCTTTCATTGTATTAATGCATTAGGCTTAAACGTGATGATTCTGACTTGTCATAGACGACGTTGCTATGGTGATGGAGGATGGGGCCCCTGACCCTTGACCTCATGTTTACAGCTTCCATTTTATTTCTTTTTTACATATTTTTTCTCTTAACCCCACCCGACTCCTGCTCCCTTCCCCCCCCCCCCCCCCCC
>JAAGKR010000269.1:223746-238038 GCA_011419295.1 Clarias macrocephalus
ATTACTCATTATGCGCCGTTTTTTTTTTTTTTTTTTTTTTCTCCCCAAGACATACAGATCGTCTCAGGCTCTTAATCATGTTTAGAATATGCTTTATGCTGCTGCTAATGCTTTAGTCATTTAAAGGATTGCAGGCCATTTAATAACTTAACTTTGAGTTTCCGATTCATTAAG
The DNA here is from genome assembly GCA_011419295.1 of Clarias macrocephalus. NCBI lineage: Eukaryota > Metazoa > Chordata > Actinopteri > Siluriformes > Clariidae > Clarias > Clarias macrocephalus. The sequence continues at coordinate 223,921 of JAAGKR010000269.1, forward strand.
TTGTTCAATTAAATGTTTTTCGAAGCTCTAAATTCTTAATGATCTGCTAAGAGAGTTTGCAAACTTTATTAAAAGTCTAGGCATATGTGTCAAAGTCAAATGGACTTTTTGAAATGTATTTATTTTAAAACAAATAACGTCCATTGGCGTAATTGCTCTCTCGACCTCACCCAGTGCTTGCTGATTTTTTATTTATTTATTTTTTGCTCTGAGCTACGATTGCCACACAAATTGAGGGGATTATACAGACGCACTGAGCAAACACTTGAGGCAGAGCAAACAGACATGCTCAAGGACACCGTGGCGCTTAAATCATTGTGCAACAGAGGCTCTCATCCTGTCATACAGTGGCATCTCTCACATCCCTTACTCTCAGCATGGCCTGATTTGCGATGCCATCGCCGCTATCTCTGTGAGAGATTTGTATTCAAGCTGGAAGGTATCTCTCCCTGTTGTATCATTTATGCCCACTCAGATTTTCAGATTTGAGAATCTTGAAGCCGAGATCGTTTTGTATCGTAAGCCTCGTCGTGCATCTACCGGCACAGCGGCCGGTACACAGAGTATTTTTGCAGCTTTAGGGCATCGTTAGGTTGATGTAAGGCAGTCACTTGCTTCAGTGTGCCTGCCGCCTGTGCACGGAACACATGTGAATGCAAATCCACATTAGACGGCTGTAGATTTTCAGAAAGCGGTGTTGAAATGCCGCCTTTAACAGCCGCTGTCTCAGCTCCACATTGCCATCTATTGGTCACACCTATTATTCATTCCTAGATTTTAAGGATGAACTAACTTTTTAGTATGTCTGAATAGTATGATCAGGAGGGAGAGCAAATCACTAGTCAAGGTTTCTGAGGCAAGAATATTATGTGTCTGGAATAATTCATGTTGTTTGATTCTCATTGTTATAATTGATATTTTTCCCCTCATTAGCTGGTAGACAGGTTTAAGCAGCTCTCTCGAGGCTTTCTTTAATTCCTCCACCAGAGAAAAAAATTTCCACAATTTTCCAAGATTTTTTATATATATACATATAGAGAGAGAGTTGTGTAACACTCCATTTCAATGAGGTAAAACTATTTAAAACTGTTAGATTCTAACCTGTTTTACTACATCTTTTTTATTACTTGGATATAATCAGTATATTGATGTCAGTTTTTAGATTATTTTAGATTATTGTAGTTAATTGGCTCATAATGCATTTAAAGTACATTTGTTTAATTAATACATTTTTAAACCTGGGTAAATTGGCAATTATGAGTACAGTATGTACAGCTGTGTAAATATTCACAGTGTGCTGACTGTAATTTCACATTTTTATTAAATTAACCATTGGATGAATTCGCAGCAGATAACATTTAATACATACAGGAGCTGTATCATATCACACTCCTGTTCATATATATATTAAAACATGTACTGCTTTATTAGATATGCCAGTGCATTTATAAATTTTTTTTCTTCCTATTTTTAGGCTCTCCTGAACACACAAACCAAGCTACGAACACTAGTCCCAAACTTCACCTTCAACCTTGGCTTCTCTGGAAAGTTCTACCACGCAGGTACAGTATTAATCTTTACAGACATCGAGACACAATTCTGCATCCATATTCCTCCAGCCCACTGACTGACAGAGTTTTTAAACTAATCTACTTTTGTTTTTTTTTTTCGCATTTCCAGGCACCGAAGAAGAAGACGAAGGTGACGACATGTTGCTACAGCACAAGGAGGAGTTCTGGTGGTTTCCTCACATGTGGAGTCACATGCAGCCGCACCTCTTTCACAACGTCAGCGTGTTGTCCGAGCAGATGAGGCTCAACAAACTCTTTGCACAGGTCAGTCTGAGACAGAAGCCGAATAGAGCTGTATGCAGTGAGTCCCGTGAGACGGATCAGAGAGAATAAATACCGACGTTAATCTGCTGTCACAGTTGCATCATGAGCGAGATGGATTTTCTGTGCTTCATGATGAGTTTTAATGGGAGATGAATCATGTGGTATGAGCCGTGTGTGTTCAGTTGGTGAGGTTTTTTTTTTGTAATGTGATGGGACATGCTGTTGGTAGGAAATCAATATCAGGGTGGTGTGATGCGTTGAATTATTTTTCAATAACAGCTTAATACAAGCGGTGCGGTGGCGTAGTGGTTAGCACTGTGGCCTTGCACCTACAGGGTTGAAAATTCATGTCCTGTCTTCAGGTTGAGTCTGCATGTTTTCTCCGTGGTTGGTGGGAGTTTCCTCCGGGTACTCCGGTTTCCTCCCACAGTTCCAAAGACATGTGAGTGAGTGCTTGTTGGTGCACTGGCACCTCATCCAGGTGTATCTATGCCCTTGAGCCCCGAGTCCACCCTCTAAAAAGGATAAGTCGTATGGAGAATGAATGAGAGCACACTACGTACAATATATTATTCCCTTTAAATTAAAATAATTTACCATCACATTGTTTTTTGTTTATGAAATAATGATTTGTCTTTTTTTTTTTTTTTTAATGGAATGCTTTTGTACATCAGGTTGGATCCTGTTAACTCACACTTGTTATAACAACTATTAAAAAAAAAAAAAAAAAACATCAAGCTTCAGTTTCCATTGATAACAAATTACAGAGAAACAACTATGTTCAATTTGCCACAGATGCAGAGGACTGCTATCCAAGGGCGTTGTGATCTTGCGTAACAAGGCACGTCCTTACACTTCTGTTGCCACTCTGTGAAAACTTTGTTTTGAGGTGTTGAAGCTTGCTCCGTTGGTCTTTCACCTGTTTGGTCCCCTGAAAGCAGCCCTACGAGGACGAGGATTCGCTTCTGATGGAGAAGTGAAGACAGCGTGGCTAAAAAAAATTTTTAATGAAGGAATACGAAAGCTTGTTAAACGACAAAGTGTATTGAAAAGCAAAGGGCTTATGTCAAAAAATGGTTTATTTGTCTTTTGTAAAAGTTTAATAAAGTAAATTATACATGTACGGATAATTTTTGACTCACCCTCGCACAAGCAACGTCCTTGAAAACTCATAAGTGTTAAAATATAGAGATAAATCCTGTGTCAGATATTGTTATTGCAGCGAGCACTCAGCCTACAGTATCACACATGGAAATTTGCATTTCCACTTTGCACTTGTTTATTTGTAGATTCCTCTCTTACACCTGACATTGTTTATTCTGGCTGCAGACAGGACGGTGAGACTCTCCTGTTGAAATTAAGGCCACCGAGGAGTAATGGTGCTTGTCGGAGTGGGATACGGCTCACAGGCAGACAGTGCAAGGGTGTGTTGTGAATACAAACCAGGCCACCCCTCCACTCCATAATCCCCCTGTCACATCCCAGCCGTACACCAGACACTGACGCGCGCGCGCACGCTCTCCCCAATGCGCTGGTCACCGAAGACTGCTAAGCTCCTTCATCAGAGCTTAATGATCCTGCAAACGGGTCTCCTTAGCAAGGGCGTTCACTAGGACATGCTCACACACTGGCACTGTCCTCAGTGCGGGTCAACTGCCGAGAGAGAGAGAGAGCGAGCATTGAACTTGTATTGAGTTTCAGATAGCAATTGCATTAAATAACCTAATCAGATTTTCTCAGAGTTGGTTTGTCACCCCTGTCTGGTAAATTTCTGCATCCTGCTGGGACCAATTTATTTCTTGAAAGGATCGATATATAAAAAATACAACCAAGCGCTTTCCCAGTTGGATGCCAGGGGTAGCTCTGTCTGATATATGAAAGAAAATACCATAACAAATGCATAAAGCCCAGGCAACATTTTCTTTTCCGTTCACCTTGTTTAGGAGCACGGGATCCCTACAGATATGGGCTATGCCGTGTCACCACACCACTCTGGGGTTTACCCTGTACACAGCCAACTCTACGAGGCCTGGAAGAACATTTGGGGGATTCAGGTAACAAGCACGGAGGAGTATCCTCACCTGAGACCAGCACGGCATCGCAGGGGCTTCATACACAACGGCATAGAGGTGAGAAACAGTAAACACACCAGTGAACATCTTTAAAAAAAAAAAAAAAAATTAACTTAAAATGTTGCATCTAATATCTTAATTGTGTAATTTAATGTAAACTTGAAAAAAAAATTACTAACAGCACTAATAAATGTCTGTCAATTTTATTTGTAAATCACATTTAAATATAACGCAGTTGTCGTTCAAAATGCCATACAAAAGTATATTGTGACTCTAAATTAATGTCTCGTTGCCAATTGGATAAAAAGCTTAAATTAAATCACATTGATAAAATTACATTAACTAAGAAAGTTTCAAGATAGATGAGATTTAAATTGTGAAAGAGCAGGGGCCTGTTTGATGTAAAGGGGCAGTTCATTCCACAGTCTGGGTGCTGCCACGGGAAAAAGCTCATTAACCACGACTCTACAGCCTTGATTTAAGAACCACGGGTAGTTGCTGTTAAGAAGACCTGAGTGCCCGTACTGGATTGTAAGGCTGTATAAGGTTTGAGGTGTAAGAAGTTGTTCAGTGCCTTGTAAATTATCAGCGAGACTTGAGAAGGACTGGAGTTATGCATTCGTATTTCTGAGTCTTTGTTAAAAGTCATGCAGCAGCATTTTGCACCATCTGCAGTCGCTCAAGAGATGTCTGAAATAGAGGACATTGCAATAGTCAATTCGTCACAAAATAAAAGCATGGATGACCCTTTCAAGGTCTTTCTTATTTAAAAATAGTTTTACCTTGGACAACAGCCTCAGCTGGAACAAGCCAAACTTGAATACAGAATTTATTTGCGTATCCTGCTGGAAGTCATTGTCCAATATTATTCCACAATATATATTATCCCACAATATACTCTCCAATAGTTTTCCTAATTTCTAAATAAGCTTAGTAACAGTACAGAAATAGACCTGACCTGTTCAAACCAGGTGAGCTTAGCACCACCTGTTGTCTGTTTTTATTTGATTTTGTGCTACAACAGATGAAAAAGCAGCCTATGTCTAATTGTTTTGGCCACCTGGAATGAGAGGCATACACCTGGTTAGAATTCCCTCTGTCACTCATCCATTTACTATTTATGGAGGCCCCTAAGGACAAAGCACACTCTTGTAACAAAGCATAATAAAGTGCGTCAGTGACACCCAAAGTGTCTTCTTTACGGTCCAGTCCTCTCCGTAATTTCGCTTTTCGTTGTCGTCACTATAGACAACCCCACTTCACAAAGATGGGTTGTTGGAAATGGAAGCAGAGTTTTAAGTTCTTTTGTAGTGATCTCAAGATATTCTGCCTCAATTTAAATCCAGAGTGTCGGCAGAGTTAGTTGTCTCAAAAATACTTTTAAGGCCACATCTGTTATACAGAGCAGGCTTAGAGTGTGTGAATCACCTGGTGTGATAAACCCCTAATTTAGGTAGAACTCTTGGCGTTTACTTTTAAGTGCAGCTTTCTTTTTGTTGCCGATCTCAGAGTCTCTTCTGCTGTCTCATGGCTGGGTATTTTTTCTTTTTCAAAGAATCTCTCTCCAGGGGCATTTGTTTTTTACTCAGTTTAGCTAGACGTTTGTTTATCATTAGTTTAATTTTATCAGGCATCAAAACTGAAACAGAGGGGAATGTGGAAAAGAGGTACAGATGGATGAGGATGTGAATCATTTTTCAAAGTAAAACGCTCTATAGACACTGATAGGCAATAGAATGGGAATAAAAATAAAAAAATTAATGAAATTGTAACTATTATGTAGGAAGCAGCATTAAAGGAGAGCCTGAATTATGACAACGCCTACTATCAAGTTCTTTGGAAACACATTTCTAGCCGTTATGTAATTTGCCCATTACCATATTTAATAAAACCAAACTGAAGTCATGTTATTCCAAGCATTATATGTGTTTATTTAAAATATTATCCAAGCATTGTGCTAGTTAGTGAAATTGTTTGCGAAGGAAGAAATCAGTTGTACGTATGATTATACAGTATGATGTGCCCTAGAATATATAGGAAGTAAAAAAAAAAAAGACTTCAAATAATGGTAAACTAAATAGTGAACAGGGAACAAGTTCAGACTTTGTGTGAACTTCGTTGTAAGAAATGCGCAGATGCAGTAAAAGTAAATAAAATATTATAGTACAAATTCCAGATATTTCTAGTTAAGTGTGATGGATTATTTGAACTAACCACTTTTTTTTTTTTTTTTTAAACCCTTAGAATAGCAAGCGTACACTGCTGTTTCTTAGGCTTCCTAATGTTTCTGCTTTGCTTACTGTACTTTCTCTGTGCATCTGTGTCAGTTCATTAGAGTTAGAGATGCTCAACTAATAAAGAACAGGCTGACTAACGAGAGGAGGTTTCGCTCTGTTTCTCTGTGCAGGTGTTGCCCAGGCAGACGTGTGGTCTCTTCACACACACTATCTTTTATAATGAGTACCCCGGAGGCTCTCGCGAACTGGACAAAAGCATCCGTGGAGGAGAGCTCTTCCTCACTGTTCTTCTCAACCCAGTGAGTGCAGTGTGTGTGTTCTGCATGTACTTTAAACTCACTAATGAGTACCGTTTCTGTTGGTTTCCCCAGAAGTTGGTTGCTTCTGAATCTGTGATACCTTGGAGATTTACTTAGTTTTTACTATTTTTTAAATAAGTTTTATTTTACTTACTTTTTTTTTTTTCATCTCCCTGCAGATCAGCATCTTCATGACTCACCTGTCTAACTATGGAAATGACCGCCTCGGCCTGTACACTTTTGAGTCTCTAGTAAAGTTTGTGCAGTGCTGGACCAACCTAAGGCTTCAGACTCTTCCCCCTCTGCAGCTGGCTGAAAAGTACTTCCAAATCTTTCCAGAGGAGAGGGACCCCTTGTGGCAGGTGAGTCAGAAACAGGTTTGAAAGTGGTAATGTATGTTCCGGTTTTATAAGATTATTTAAAGGTGAGGATTAAAAAAAATGTCTTTCAACAAATAGTGCTGTAGCTTTAAAAAAAAACTGGGGTTTTATTCACAGAACAATAAATCTTTGTGTGTGTGTGTTTGAGAGAGACACTATGTTCATGACTCTTTAAAACTTTGCTGAAAGGAACGTTTCCTGAAAAATATGGTTTCTGTATTTGTAGCAAACAAACTTCCAAAGGATCATATTCAAAAATAAAATGAATGTGTTGATCATTTATTACATGAATGCAATTATGTAACTCCTCACATGTTGAATATATATTTTTAAATTGTCAGCATATGCTATAAAATGTACATATATAAAGAAGAATATCTGGCATGTCAGAATTGAAATTTTGTTTTAATTGGTGTTCAAGGACTTTTAATTAACTCGCTCCATCTTGAACTTTGATGTGGTCAAATACTACAGTATTTCAAACACGCAACTTTGCTTTTGCAGCAGCAGATTATTGTTATTTGTCATTGAGCCACACTGCAGTCCACTGATCTTCTAGAGTTTTAGAGCATATGCTTATGCTTTTAGTACTGTTTCATTATGAATTACTCTTTTTTATGATTAGCGTGACCAAAAGTTATTTCTAAATTGACCACTTGGGTTTAAGGTCTAAGTGAATAAGCTCTTTATTTAAATATTTAAATATTTAAATGAAGCGTTTTTATTTTTTATTGTTTGTTTTTTATTATTATTATTCATTGCTCACCTTTTATTACTTCAGAACCCCTGTCATGATAAGAGACATAAAGACATCTGGTCCAAAGAGAAGACATGTGATCGGTTGCCAAAATTTCTTGTTATTGGCCCCCAGAAAACAGGTAAGGTCATTTATTATTATTTTTTTTTATATCATAAATGTTGTTACCTGAAAGTGGAACAGTGCTTCAGCTGATTGTCCACAAGAGCATTTCTTTAGTTTAAAATAACATTTTATCAGTTGTTAAGGATTAAAGCTTTGATGCTGTTGTCAACGTGTTGGCATGTGTCTATTTCAGGAACCACAGCCTTGCACTCTTTCCTCACCCTGCACCCTGCGATCACAAGTAGCTTCCCCAGCCCTGTCACTTTTGAAGAGATCCAGTTCTTCAATGGTCCCAGTTACCACAATGGCATTGACTGGTATGATAATGTCCTATCTGCATAGTTCTGTGCATGAAGATGACCAAGTAGTGTTTGTTAGATAAGCTTATAAATTATTTAATATGTTAAGTGTTTTGAAGTATTAAGACATTCACATGTATAGGGACAGCTGACAAAACTTTAAGTGGCCACTGCAAATTAATACAGATTATTTTCTGACCTGCAGCCCTTGATGAAGCCTGGTTTGAACTTTTTTTCTATAGAGCAAATGTTTCATGTCTCTACAGAAATTTGACAGGAAACAAAGAAACATTCCTTTGCTGTTAAGTGCTACAAACAAAACTCTTGATGATCAGTTTTAAACCGAACATGACAAAACATTGTGATCCATATCTGGTTCAGATTTAATATTTTTGTTATTGAAAAGAAAAAAAAAAACTCCTGTTATGTTAAGGAAGCCTAATATGTTTCTCCTTTCTCCTGTTTACTGTCTTTACGGTATGATGTCAATGTTGAATTCGTCTGTCTCTCATCACACAAACAGGTACATGGACTTCTTCCCCTTCCCTTCGAATGCAAGCACAGATTTTATGTTTGAGAAAAGTGCTAACTACTTTGACACAGAGGTGGTTCCCAAGAGGGCCGCAGCCTTATTGCCCAGGGCCAAGATCATCGCCGTGCTCATCAACCCAGCCGACAGGGCCTACTCCTGGTACCAGGTACAGCCCACCCTTTCTTTCATTCTTTCTTGCTCACTTAGAAAGAAAGAAGTGTAGATGAGCTGATGAACAGGTACATCTGCCAAACATTGTGACCTTGAAGTTGTTTTTTTTTATTTTTTTATTTTTTTATTGATATGCATTATGAATATCAATGATGCTTTGTCTGCTTATATCTGAGCTGTCTGTGTCACCATGTAGGATTTGAGAGTCTAGAGCTGGAGTCTCGCCCGTCACTCTGTATTCAGCTCAAACTCTTCGGTGTCACGGTGTTGCGTCAACCTCAAGTGTGCTGCTCCCGTACAGCACTGTATTATTTACAGCTCACCAACAGGGTTTTGTTTTCGTGTGTTCATAGCACCAGAGGGCTCATCAAGACCCATCAGCTATCAACTACACCTTCCATCAGGTAGTGACGGCAGGGCCTTCATCCTCTAAAGAGCTCCTGGTGCTGCAAAGCCGTAGCCTCAAGCCTGGAGAGTACGCCACACACCTGGAGCGCTGGCTACTGCACTTTCCATCCAAACAGGTGCACCACAACTACTCATGTCATGCGTACACACATACACATGATCTCAGTTGGTGCCTGCCGTTTGGAAAGCAATTATAAGTCAAAAAGTGCTCATTGCATAATTCTCATGTTAATTGAATAGAGGCTTTCCATGACTTTGTAGAATTTATGTATAGGTATTTCAGTAAGCCATGAATATAAATCTCTTGGTCTTAACTATAACGATAAATCCTAAGTTGTTGTGATTTGATTCTGTATATGGCACTGCATTACATCTCAGACTCAAAAACAATTCTCAGAAGTCCGCCCTCTGGTGGCTCTTATAGGTTATAGTATAGCTATGGAGTCGCTGCTTCAACACAGCAAACTAAAATCAGAATAATTAGATATTTATAAGTCCAACATGGCATGGACGTCACGCTGAGAAACTCATTTAGGAGTTTATTTTTTTTAGTACACCTGACAAGAATATGATCTAATTTGAACCCTACAGTGTAGCTCGTAACCCAGACAAACTTGATGTTTTTCCTCAATGTTCACAGCTACATATCGTCGATGGAACTATGCTGCGCTCCAATCCTGCCCTGGTCATGGACGGCATCCAGAAGTTTCTAGGCGTCACCCCTATTTTTAACTACACCCAGGCGCTCATGTGAGTCTCCTGCCTTGCTCATCCACACCATATAGAGTCCTGACATATAGTTTTCACACCCTTTCAAGCCTTCCACAGTTTGTTTCACACTTATCTTAAAATGGATACAAATATTTTTTTTTCCTTTTTAGAAAAAAAATTGTTAATTTATAAAAACAAAAGAAAAAAAAGTAGAGACTGAAATGTTCTCATTTAGCTACTGTATGTATTGAGACACGTCACAGAGTACTTGGTTAAAGCACATTTGGCAGCAGTATTATGAAAAATGCTTACACACGTTTGGCTCACCTTTCTTGTGGATGTTTCTTCCATTCTTCTTGGAAGAATCGTTCAAGCATCCATCATCATCCAAGCATGTTCTTTTCAAATGCTCTATTGGTTCAGGTCTGGACTCTGGCTGGGCCGCTTCATGTCTTCCACATAGTTGTTGTCTTTTTTTTTCTTTCTTTTATTTAAATACATTTAGAAAACTCTCTAAACACAAGAAAACTTTCTTTCAGGACTATAAGTCTTGTATTTTTTCTTAATAAAATATTTGCCACTTTGTGTGTTTTTTTTCCCCCCTCTTTCCAAAAAAAAAAAGTGTAATGTTTTAATGTCTGTATGATCATTCTATGTGCACAGGTTTGATGAGGGTAAAGGGTTCTGGTGCCAGAGGATAGAGGGAAGTCGTCCCAAGTGTCTGGGGAAGAGCAAAGGCAGGAAATATCCAGAAATGGCTGCTGAGGTACTGCAGTGTGCTATTTTTTTTTCCCTAAATGCTTGGCCCTCTGTTCATCGCCCTCTAACAGTGCAGAAGGACACAGTGTGTGAAATCTCCCTGATAATGGAAGTGATTTAATCAGCCACTATGGAAAGGTCACATTGTCAAACCCTACCTTTACTTTACCTTTTTTCTTTTCTTTCTTTTTTTTTTAGCTCCAATTCCGGATGTTACTTTAAAATAGTGTCCCACTACAGTGTATATACATGCTTGTAATTTGCAGTTGTAGTTGCATATATCATGTAAGACAGATTTGTGAAAGGTTAATATGGAGTCCTGAAAGTTTTCAAAATGCAACTTAATACAGTTTTAAATTTTAGTAGCATGGCTCACTGTGACAAACTAAACTCAGTTTAGTTTCTTCACACACTGTTTCGTCACAGAATAGCTGGATTTATGTTGGTTATGATTTGTGTGTGTGTAAGATTTAACTTTATTTTATTAAAATTTTAATATTTTTTTAAATATTGCATATTTATGATCTGTGTGCGTGTGTTTATTTTGCATATTTGTCACACTTTAATGATTGAGATCATCAAACAAATTTTAATATTACACAAAATTAACCAGAATAAATGCAAAATTGAATAAAAGTTTTTAAATGATGATTTTATTTTTTAAGGGAAAGAAAGATGTCCAAATCTACTTGGCACTATGTGGAAAAAGTAATTGCCCCTAAACCTAATAATTGCTTGCGTCAACTTTGCAAACAACAACTGCAGTCAGCATTTGTGATGACTTGCGATGTGTCAATGTGGAGTGATTTTGGCCCACTGTTCTTTGCAGAATTGTTTTAATTTAGCCACATTAGAGGTTTTTTGAGCATTAGCGGCTTGTTAAAGGACGTCAATCGGATTTAACACACGCGCGCGCACACACACTAAACAGTCCGTTCTAGCCAAGTAATTTGATTGGAAAAGACTCATTCCATTAGAGCCGCATGATTGATTGATTGCTTAAAAATCAAAGTCACAATATGGACCAGTTCAATTATTTTATCGCAAAAGGCTGCAATTTATATTATATGCATGGTCGGGACTTTATGTAGTTTGTCAATAATTTAAGTGCTTGTTTGTTTTTTGTTTTTACTTTTGTGGTAATAAATATTGCCAGCCATCATCTTGATGAGATCATGTTAGGTTAGATAAATACTATGGAAAACTGAATAGCACATTTAATATAACACATCAGTTTAAATCACAATATGTATCAAAATAATCGTATTGTAATTTCCCTATCAAATCCTGTAGCCGTGAGCGTTGGTTAGACATGGGCCGGCTTCAGGTTTCAATGTATACTGTAGTTTGAAAAAGCGATGGTTTCAAAACCACAAAAATTTTCCATCATACGGTTCCTGCGGTATGGGCTGTTTTTATGACTCATCAGAAACAAAACAGCTGAAATCCCTCGTGTGCAGCATACACACAACTGCCTCACAGCATATATACAGTATATACACCTGTAAATATAGTGTGTGTATGCATGCATACTGTACATGTTCACCTGAAGTAGAATCGCTTTTCATCCTTCAAATTGTCACTTTCTTAATGTATTGCTCAATATCACTTAAATTTCATTTGCCAGGTTTATTGTTGGTTAATCTTAGGATATAACGTTAATACTCATGTTAAACATGACCAGCGTAAGCGCAAGACTGCACACTTCATTCATAATATTCTGGTAAAATCATTTTTTCGTGTTTCTGTCAGGGTATACAGTAGGTCTAAGTTAAGTGTTGTATTTGAGGCTTCAAAGTTAGGAATGATCAAACATAAACAACTTTCATCTGAGATGGTTCTTAATGTTGTTTTTGTTTTTTCCTTTTATAAGGAAATAAAACTCCTGGAACCCTAATAATACATGCTTGTTTTGTTTGTATGTGGTGACAGACGCGTGCTTTCCTGACGGAGTACTACCGGGAGCATAACGTGGAGCTGCTGCGCCTGCTGAACCGACTCGGCCTGACGCTTCCCTCTTGGCTCAGAGAGGAGTTACAGAGCAGTAGCTGGAGCTGAGAGAATCCTACTGAACCCAAACACACTCAGAACACGGACGCCCGAGGAACAAGAGCGGCAGTCACTCAGGGCCGAGTCAAACCCTGCTACTCCTAACAACGCTATAGGAACGACCACACTATAGTGATTACGAGCTGCAGCGTGTCTTCATGGCTAACACTGGGAATACGTGGACTGCCACACTCAGCCCGTCCCCTGGGCCTGATGGAACACATGATCTTATCGGTCCTGTTGTACTTGGAAAGATGAGGGAGAATGCTGGAATCTCTTCTCTCTGTGGATGCAGCTTTGTTTTTTACCAAAATCCAGAGCTTTCTTACCAGGAGTCGGGTAGATCCAAAGTGTGGGATGCATGAATGAATGAATGAATGAATGAATGAATGAATGAATGAATGAACTCGTGAATTCTCCGTGCTCACACTAGCCTTGCTCATCTCTTCAGAGGAATGATCGTTTAAAAAAACGTTGTACATTTTAAAGTGTTGTATATTTTGGGTCCGATGGGATCCGGATGGAACGAAGTGTGATCCTCGGACGTGACGTCGGTGTACAGGGCAGAGCTCGGGTTTTAAGCGGGGCACGTAGAAAGCGCCAGTCTTGCAGCTCCTCTCTTCTCCTCCTCCTACTACACGGACTATGCACAATGAGGCGTTTAGAACTTATGCAAGAAGTTGACGTAAAGTCTAGTGTCCCATCATAATGTTAACAATCCGTTTTAAATGGATCATGAGCTCTTGACCAACTCCCACACACCTTAAACATGCACTTTTTTTTTTTTTTCAAATGTGACCAAGTGCAGTGTGCCTCATGCAAATGTCAAGTCTGTCACTGAGTTTTTGGAGTTTTGAGGCGGTGAAAGAGAAAGAGGAGAACCGAGTGGCTGCATTGTGAACCTGTGGTATGCCCTGCAAACACGAGCAACAGTACTGTCTATTTTATTTTTTATTTTGTAAAAAAAAAAAATTTAAAACCCCAATGCTGTATCAACTCTAATAAACTCTTAGAGAGAATGGAAAAGTTTTCGTTCCTTTCTTTGTATGCCTACCACACACGTACTGTACACACTGGCAAATGCAGTTTCAAAACCAGTTCACAGACATTGTTTTTTTTTTTTCTTTTTTCTTTTTTTTTTTTTTTAACTATATGGTCTTACACTCTATTTTGGCGAACATACCTGTTCCAGTACCTGGAGAAGTCTTGTGTCGGAAATATTCACTTGGTTTGTTCTGTTGGTATTAACTGCATGCTTAAGGTACAGTAGTTGTTTATGAATTAAGGTAAGCTAAGATTGTAGTGACAAATAAGGACACACCATATTCTTTTTTTTTTCTCTCACCTGAGGGCAAAGAGATGCTGGAAATACTGTAGGTGAAACAAAAAATGAATTGAAATCTTTATCCATTTTAACAAATAACTGCTTTTCTTGATTAGATTTTAAATAGTCTGATTGTTACAAATCGATAAAGAACTTATTTTATATTTAATTGTTTTTTTT
>JAAGKR010000270.1:0-45197 GCA_011419295.1 Clarias macrocephalus
TTATACAATAAGAAAATGCAAAACTTGCTAAACAAATGATTGGAGTCCCTTTATGGATGGATATGAAATTAGATAGAGCTGCCCAAAGATAGAACATGGTGAATGAAGCAACACAGATACTTAATAGAGGAGTTTGATGATCAAAATTCTCTCTTTCCCGCTGATGCTGATGTTGATGTCCTCTGGATAAGTCACAGATGTAGATGACACTCACAGTCCAGGAGAAATTCCCTCATGGCTTTACGCCATATAATGTTTCGGGACAGTGAGCATGCAAGTGTGGAATGAGAGCAGAAAGAGAAAGACAAAGTCAGAGTGGAGCAGGAAAGTGAGAGATGTTGTGGATGGCTTAAAAAAAAGAGGCAGGAGAGAGAACGGGGAGGGTCTGAAAGGGAGAGAGAAATGGAAAAGAGTATGTTGAGGATAGGGCTTTGTGTGCATGTGTGTGTGTGTGTGAGAGAGAGAGAGAGAGTGAGAGAGAGAGAATGAGATAGCATAGATGCTAAATGATTAGTTAGTATTGTGAGTCAGCATACTTCTTTCTTTCTTTCTTTCTTTCTTTCTTTCTTTCTTTCTTTCTTTCTTTCTTTCTTTCTTTCTTTCTTTCTTTCTTTCTTTCTTTCTTTCTTTCTTTCTTTCTTTCTTTCTTTCTTTCTTTCTTTCTTTCTTTCTTTCTTTCTTTCTTCAGGGTTGTGGGGAGCCTGGAGCCTATCCCAGGAGCATTAGGGCAATCCATCACATGGCACATACATACTGTACAGTACACACACTGACACACTATGGGCAATTTGGGAATGTTTAAGCCTATACTGTATGTAAGTCTTTTTTTGTGTGTGTGTATTTTTAAAATGCTGTTTATCCCATGACAATGTAAATAATGACACTAGTGTACAGTTTATTTGTACAGTAATACTCTAACATTATGTATTATTCCTCACATGCACATATAAATGTGTTTGAAGTTTTCAGCAGAGAGCATATTTAAGTTTTTGACCATATGCCCTGTGTCACATACTGTCATTTTCAAAAGTTTGTACCCCCTTTTAATTCGATGTGTTCTTGTGTAAAATAATAATAATTAAAAAAAAAAAAACATCTGATCATAGCAGGTCTTAGTATTCGGCAATGATATTATGCGGGTCTGCCTAAAGCAGCAATAACTTGAAGTAACCATTTCCTTTATGAATATTTCAGTCTCTTAAATAATTGTGGAGCAATTGTGACCCATTCTTCTTTAAAATACTACTTTAAGTTCATTGAGGTTTTTGGGAATTCCTTTATGCTCAGCTCACTTAAGGTCCCACCACAGGATTTCAATTGGGTTGAGGTCTGGACTTTGACTAGGCCAAAAATTTGATTCTTTTAAAACCTTGAGCCTTTCTGATGTAGATTAAATGGTGTACTTTAGATTAATGTCATGTTATATGATTTACACCAAGCTTTTGGTATTTAAGGGTCTGGGATATAACTCTTGCGTTTTTCTTTTTGGGGGTGGGGTGGGGTGGGGGTGGTTGTATTCCTCTGATCATTGCGCTGTCTGACCTTGGGGTGAATTGAATGCATTTCACTTGTAAACAATATTTCTCACTGTAGAACGTTGAACTCCAAATTATTTGAAAATGGTTTCATAATTTTTTTTTCAGATTTATGTGCAGCAACAATAACTTGTCTAAGACCACTGCATATGTCTTTCTTTTTTGACAAGATGACACGCAACGTACCCTCTTAAATCTCGTGGAAGCAATAAGGGGGTACTTAGTATTGATTGCATGTTTTTTTTTCCTTTTGTTTTAATTTTTCAGTTAAATAGATAATGGCACAATGAAAAGGTTCAGGTTGTGTTTGACTAATACTAAGACCCGACAATTATCAGATGATTTTTATGTTTTAACACAAAACTACATGGAATTAAAAAAGGGAGTACTAACTTTTGAAGATGACCGTATGTACATAAAAAAAAAACAAAAGTCATCAACATAGAAGTCTTATAGGGACCTGGAGACAGCGGATAGGAAGCAAATTAGCATTTTCCGTTTATAAACAGTGTTGGGTGTAACGAGTTACAAAGTAACGCTTTAGAGTACTCTGAGAACTTTTTTTGATGTAACGAGTAATCTAACGCTTTAGGTCTGTCATTCAAGTACTCAGTTACTAAGTTACTTTTTCAAAAATGTAATCCGTTATTCAGACAATTTATGTAATCCATGAACCAGATAGCAGTCATTCCCAATGTGTGTGTGTGTGTGTGTGTGAGAGAAAGTTGTCCTACAAGCCTCGCCCCTGATAACCCGCCCGTCTGTTGTTCCTGCTGTTATACCCCCATATGCGGTTTGACTACCAAACTGCTTTCATATGTTCTGCTGGCTAGCACTGGGTGTTTTCTCCTCACTTTACCGTGCAGTATCCTTTTTAGGGACTGCTGAGTTACCAGTTTATCTACTAGCCAATAGGAAACAACCACATTAATCCTGTATGTACAATATGAGGGCCGGAAAACTTCAAAAAATTCAGTTGTCTTCTATATGAATTTGGCAATGGGAAAGCTGTTATGGTACAGCTCAAATTAATCATTCAAGAGTTGAGACAATGCAACCTGATTGGACTACAAACATGTCCAGGAGATCCCTTCAAGCTGCATGTCAGAAAATGGGTCTGGGTCAAGCCGATTAAACACCATATAGAGTATTCCAAAGAATGGAATACAAACAGGCTGTAATAAACTGCAATCAAATCTGATAATCAGGTCAAATATATTAGAATGAAATTAAATAAACTATAAGGACTAAGGTTCTTCACTGAGCATGGAAATCAACAGACTTATTAAAGTACTTGTGCAAGTCTAAGGTATTTGTGAGTGGTGAGTGCAATCACTTTTGTAGTTCATTAGACTGCTGAGGATTCTGGGTTGTGTAGTTCATGGTTTAAGTGATAGCAGGTGCTGAGAGACACATCCTTTCCAATTTGCTTGTGCTGAATAATTGGAGCATGACCTAGACACACACATATGCAGTGCGATCAGTCCACTGCCCTCTGAAGAACTGGCAAAAAAAGACAGAGAATTCTCTCTATAATTGGGTCTTTAAGTAGTCCGGTACATTTGGGTCAATGTTGGGGCAGGTATGATGAATAATGGAATATGGAAGGATGGTTCATGTATACCAGTATTGGTAACTTGAAAGGCATGAGGCACTATTGATGCCTAATGGCAATCTGTAGCCACATTTCTATATGTTTGCTTTGTTCATATCTTCATCTTGATTCTTTTTTTATAATATTTCTATAAATTTGACATTGAATAAGCCTCTTGCACTAGCATTTACCCTTGCACTATTTGCATTCGTAGAAGACACAAACATGGTCACTTACCCTCAAGCAAGTACTTATAATAGCAGCAAGTAGACACAGGCACAAGGAACAGTTAAACAAAAGGGAATGTGGAACAATCTGGATGGATAACAATGGAAAACTGAAATTGACGGGGATTATGATGGTAAATGAGTGTACAGTATGTGGCTTTTTAGTTTTAATATTTATTCATAAAAATGGCTGTAACCATTAATTCTGTAACCCCTTGAATTAAAGCTGTCTTGATTGTTTCATTTCAAATTCAATGTATTGGTGTACAGAAGCCAAACACCAAAAACTTTTCCAAATCGCTTTTCCAAAATGTACGGACCTGGTTGCATATCTGAACAGGGTTCAAATCAAAGAGTAATTATTAGCATGCTCACTTCATTTAGTCACATTTAAGTATCTTTGAGTATTAGTTATGTTTATTTTTTTTAAGGCTTCAATGCCTAAGAATGAGCTATAGTCACTAATTTACTCTTCCTACTGGACAGTTCTTAAAACACACTTTTATTGCACGGCATTATATGCTAAATGTTAATTCCAGCATTTAGTAGCTTATTGGGCCTTTAAACACTTTTAACACATGCCTTCAACTACTAATTGTAACCTAATGAATCAGTGTTTACTTCAGACATGGTGCAATTTGACTTTCCTACTATTAGGTCTATTATATAGACTGCAGCTTAGAAGCCATGTAGCTTCCAGCTGCTGGTAATTTAGGTGTGTGTTTGCATGTGTGTGGCTGTAAGAGTCATACACTGCTGCAGGAGGTTGGCCTAAATAATTTTTTAGTCCTCATTAAAGCACTGATTCATGCACAAAAATGCAGTGGGCAGGAAAGGAGGTGTGCATTTACATTAACAGCATTTGGCAGATGCCCTTATCCAAGGCAGCTTACAGAGCCTTGTAATCTCTGTCCATAACACACACTTATGCAAGTAAAAATAGGTCTGTGTCTAAGAATATTGTCAAGTGAAAAAGCTTTTAAAGCAGAATTACTAAATCACTCCAACTCTTACACTCCACTTCCTTGATAGACGTCTTCATTGTAGGGGAAAGGTATAATGTGTTTGAATAAGATGCAAGGATGCAAGTGCATAAACCAGGAGTAGGCAAGAGGGCCCAGAGGGCAGGTGCCAAGTGGCCGCAGGAAGCGTGAAACAGGTGGCTGCAAGCGGAAAAATGGAAAATCTTTTCACTTCTTTCCTGAAGAGCTTACCAAACTTTAAGATGGTCTCCAAACCTGGGCGCCTTCATCATCAGGGTTTCAAAAATGCAGTTTGCACTGGGACATAAGCTACTCTGGTGGAAAGTCTAGTCCATCACATCATGCTGGGATTGTCAGTGGACACATTAGCTGGAAATGCATGGAAAGATTGTGAAGAAGGTGGTGTGGCTTTCCAGACGTCAGCATTTTCTTCTAGAAGTGAACTTTTGAGATGAGATGGGACCTTTAAAGTGACTGAAAAGGCAATATTCACAATTTTATAAGCACTTTTTTATACACTCACAGTAAGTTAATTGTAAATGCAACTTGCCTACTTGCATGCTAGCTAGAGTTATACTTGTTAGAGACATTTTAGTTCATTCTGATTGCACTGCTTTTATGGGCATGAAATAAAAATGCTCTTATACTTAAAAGAATTTAAGAACATATTTGATATTCCTACTCAGTATTAGCATTTTGAAAAGTTCTAGTAAATTCTCTATACTCTATATATGCATGTTATATTATACATAAATATATATTAGATATAATTATAATAATTAAATATGCTAACACTGCAACATTAACATTAAATAATGTCAACTAATCATGACATGTTTCCTCAGCTTAGAAGTTGAGTTTTTATATGCTGAATATTTGTATATGAGGCCAGGGGTGGTCGTCCACTTCTGTTGTAGCACTGGCGACCGATGCCTCTGCTAATTGTATGTTTTCATTCCCTGTCTACCACTGCTGAAGATTTTTTCCCCCCACTATGTCGCCAGTTTGTGTGTGGTCATGTGACTACATGTGGTTATTGTTGCTGCGTCTGACTGGTGAAACAGTCATGTGGTAGATCGTATGCACCGGCTGCATGTGTAGAATAAATGGTTAGAAAAGGAACGAGTCGAGTGTAGCCGAATGTAGCGGAGTAAGAGTAGCGTTTCTTCACAAATCTATTCAAGTATGAAAAATAAAAAGTATGGTGCAGTAAAACTACTCATAGAAGTACTTTTTTTTTTAAGTTACTCAAGTAAATGTAACTGATTACTACCCACCTCTGGTTAGGGATTTTAATGTTTGCATCAGTCTGGCATCATTATGGAAAAAAAAAAAATTAAGACTGTGTACATGTAAAATGTCAATGCTTACAAATAATGGTGGAAATGCATATCGAAGGGTCTGCAGCCATTGCTGCTCTTGTCTTTTACATCCACTTGAAATTAAGTGCCTACTCAATTCTGAATGAGAAAAGATTTCTACTTCTCTGTTGCCCATAGATGAGCTGTTACTTCACTGTGGAGCTTCCAACTGTCATGGTATGCATTGCCTCTGGACAGCAAATCTTCACCCAGATTCAACACCCCAGTTAGATACAGTAGCTGTAAGTCGCTTCCAGCTGTGCTGTGCCACCACAATAAAAGTGAAGTCCTCCCCTTTTTTATATAAGCAAACGCTACATTGTGTCCAGACAAAAAGAAAGTACAGTCCAGGAAGGGGAGAAAATGTGTCCAGGAGTGTTTGTGGGTAGAGCACATGTGCTGTTTTTAGACCGTGTCTAATGTCCTGCCTTTGTGAGTGGCTCCACATCCCACTAGGTTGGCATCTGTCATTTTCCTGGTCAGGACTGCATTGGCACTCCTGTTGTCAGAAGAGAGGGGTCCCACCGGGGATGTAGAGCTGCAGCTTCACTCACTGACATAGAGACACTGTGATGATTAGCGACACTGCAATGACAAAGCAAGCTGACAGCTGTTGTGTTGTGATTTGATATGTCTGTCAATTTTTGCATGGTGGACAAAATTGGGCTGAAAAGGCTTTTTAGCCTTTCCACATGCATGTCCAGCAACTGTGACTCTTCTTTTTTCAGATAGGATCATCTGGCTTGTTATGTGATTTCATGATACCTTGGTACCCTTTGTAGTCACCTCTGTGTAGGACGGCAAGAGGGGATTCCAGTAACATCTGCAAATTCACAATCTATGTAGATTCAGTTAAAAGCCTCTTTCATGTTTTTTTTTCTTTTTTTTTTTTTGTAGAAAAAGGATTACTCCAAAGCCGAGTAGCTTCTACCAGCCATGTATGGAAAGAATATCAGCAGTTGCCTTCTTGAGTAATTGAATGGTGGCAGACATTTTTCCTGTAGCCAGACATTTATTTATTTTTTATTTCTTCAGATCACTTCTGGCTCAGAATTGCTGAGCTTTTCAGCTGGACCTTTGCAGACCCCATTCACAACCACACTGGGTTGTAGTCACCATCTGGTTTAACTCCCCAATGCTATGCCTTCCCTGGTTGGTAGTATTAGGCGGTGAGTGAAAAATCACTTTGAACTTGACATAACCTTAACATTCAAGTTTCGGTGAGCTGTTAATTTAGATTTCAATACTTTGAGTTTTTTTCAACTGGAAAGTAAAAACTTTGATTTCCCAAACCTCAAACCATCTAATCATTTAGAAAGAACCATATAATACAAATGTTATACAGTACATTGAACTAACACTAACACTTTATTACTGTTGTATTTAATTAGTAAATAGAAAACAATCAATATTGTTTATTAAATAAAAAAAACAGTATTTTGTAGTAATGTTTCATATTTTCCAAAGAGAGGCATGTTCTGTATGGACAGAATAATCCACTTATTATGACAGTAGGCTGCGTCACAAATTGTGTTCAATCTCTAAAAAGTGGAGCTTTCCTTTAATTTCCTTATTTGTGGATCAAACACTGGATGAAGTCGCCTTTTTAATCTTTTAGGCTTCAAAAACCTAAACTCCCACAGGATTCCCTCCCTTACTTGCAATAATACCATTGCTTTTAAGCAGATTGGTCCACTACAATATATATATATGAAAGCAAAGCCAAAAAAACTCAAGGCAGATACTAAATTTACGCCTGGCTTCAAAGGTGAGGGCAGTGATCACAGCAGATGTGGGGATTAACACAATCCTGCTGAGCTTATATAATTACTATAATTTCTAGGTCAGTGATTGTGATGGTATCTGACGTGATGTCAACAGCAGTCATTAGTAATGTAATGACCATAGGATTGGAATCTTTAGGACACTATCACTCACTCACTCATCACATATACTGCTTTATCCTGTGTGCAGTGTTGCAGAGAGCCTGGAGCCTATCCCAGGAGACTTAGGGCACGAGTCAATGTACGCCCTGGATGGGGTTGCGGATTAATCGCACAAAATACACACTACGGGTAATTTAGGAAAGCCGATTAGCCTAACCTGCATGTCTTTGGACTGTTGTGTTGAAGGAAACCCGCCAAGCACAGGGAGAACATGCAAACTCTATGCAGTCAGACCCAAGGCTGGACTCGAATCTGAATCCTGGAGGTGCAAGGTGACAGTGTTTACCACTAATCCACCGTGTCACCCTTTAGGATACTAATTAATAGGAAATAAAAAGTAATTTAAAATTATTTCTTTTTTTAATGCACAAACCTTACAATGTGTCAGTCTTAGTGACTATTTCTTTCTTTCTGCTTTCCTAATTTTGTCTCTGACAACCACACATACTGTATATTCAATACGAAGGCTATTTGTAAGGAAATGCCACATCTGTCTGAGGATTGTGTCTAAACGACTGTGGCTCTACTTTAATGCATAAATCAGACCAAAGTACCTGCAAAAGCCTTCGCTTTTAGCTTTTCTCATTCTACTGAACAATCATTTGACATGAAATAAATTACAAGCAGTAACTGAACAGTGATGGAACAAATGATACAAAACACTTTGATTCTAAGTACTTTGCCTAGTAGCATTTCATACAGTAGTGTGTTTCATTCATTGAACTGCAGAATGTCCTTTATCATCTTTATCACCATACAGTATGTGGTATAGTATTTACTTTCAAATGTTACTACTTAATTAGTATTACTGAATACTACTACATAAAAAGAATACTACTAAATCTCTAAACCAAGATATTAATCACAAATTTTTGAAATTCTTGCATTTATTAAACTACACATTGCATGTTCATGACATTAATTTGGACCCCAACTGCAGTAATTCTTCATGGCTGGAAACATTCCATAGAGATTTTGGTCAACATTGACATGAGAGGATCACACAGTTGCTGCAGATTTGTTCACTGCACATCCATGACACGAATATCCCGTTTCACCACATCCCAAAGATGCTCTACTGGATTTAGATCTGGTGACTGTGAAGGCCATTTGAGCTCATTGTAATGTTCAAGAAACCAGTTTGAGATTATTTTGGCTTTGTGCCATGAAACATTATCCCACTGGACATAAAGGGGTGGACATGCTCAGCAACAACACTCAGTTGGTACTAAGAATCCATCCCCTACACCATTACACCAGCAGCAGCCTGAAGTGTTGATACATGGATGGATGGATCCATACTTTCATGTTGTTTATACCAAATTCTGACCATAACATTTAAATGTAGGGGCAGAAATCAAGACTGATCCCAAGTTTCAAGGAGTTGTGTATTTAGAAATGCTCGTTAGCATATCTCGAATGAATATTTATCACTGGATAGCTTCTATTTTCAGACCATTCTGTATAAATTCTACAGATGGTTGTGTGTGAAAATCAACAGCAGTTTTGGACAGCAACCATGCCACATTAAATGCCAGTTAAATCAATTTCCCTACTGTGATGCTCAGTTTGAAGACGATTCAACAGATCGTCTTGATCATGGCTACATACCTAAATGCATTGAGTTGATGCCATCTAACAGGATAATTAGGTATTTGGGTTAATGCGCTACAGTATATATAATAATGGGTTAAAAAGGTGTACAGTACCAAGTACTGTAACTTGTCTATCTTGCTAACTACTGTATGGACATGGGTACTGTATGTCTCTCTGAGCTGAAAAGATCTTACCCTTTTATGGATGACCACATGAGCTTAATTCATGTACCTCAGTCATTACTGCATTGTTTCTTAAAATGTTGGAGATATTCAATAATGTTGGAGATATTCAATCACTGACTAGTTCTAAGATAAATAAAGAACATAATTTACATACATCCTACCTCAGCACTACCACCTGCAGTGTACTGTAGTAGTTCTAAGGCTAAAGATTTTTTTTTTTTACATGTTCTTTTCTAATTATTTAGTTAAAATGAACTTTAATAATAAATGTTAAAGAGCTTTCATTACTAGGGCTACTATAGTGCTTTATTTCTATAGTGCTAGTTTTTTTTTCTTCATATTTGTTACATTTAAATGATTCAGACTGTCAAAAAATTTGTCAAGTGTGGAACAATTAGTTATTAGATTTAGGGACAATTACTTTTTACATCAGTTAGGTTTGGACCATTGTTTTTCAGTAATAAATAAATGAAAAAAAATATTTATAAATACAGGGGCAAATACCTTTATTACTTTTTTTTTTTTTTTTTACAAAGTAAAATTCTTGAATCAATCATATTTACATGCTTTTAACGTGAGTTAATAAATCATGGGTGTTATTTACTGTATATTATACCGAAATAATATAAAACAAAATGCCTGTTCCTATGAAATGGTAGCACTGTAGCATTAATTTTATGAAAATTATTTCAGTCACAACCATTCATTCATGCCATGCAATATTTAAAACAAAAGAAAGTTATACCCCAAAATAAAAGATGTTATTCATCAATATCTTTATTTTTCCTTTAAAAGAAATGCACAATTCAGCAAGGCTACTACATAGAAATGGCCACACAATAGTAATCTGCCTTTTTACTTAGGTTGTTCACCACAATTCTTTAATAAATTTATTTATGCTTCATGAGCATTCTGTTTCTTATTACAATAACACTGTTTCTGGCAAGACATACATTTATTTTGTATCTGTTCAAAATAAAATCTAAAAGCTATGTTACTCTGAGCATCTGCCTTATGCCTAGTTAAGAAAGAAAGGGGGTATAATGGCAAAAATATAAAGTAAGAAAAGAAACAAAGTTGCATAGCTTCAGTTGTCATGAAGATAAGGCACTTCACCAGTACTTGATAGGAGGCAAGTCGTTCCATGACCAACCATTTTTAGGCCAGGGCTGGCATGTATAAAGTTTTTAAATAACAATACTTAAGAAGTGTACTTAAGCCTCAAAGAAACATCCAAAAGCTGGGTTTAAAACTGTATCATTAAAGTTCACTGAACAACTCTTAACAAAGTGTAGTTAATCCTCGGATTAAATTGAAAGCATGAAGGACAATGGACATTGTGATGAACTGGTTAACCTCCTCACTATTCCGTAGTAAGAACTGATAAAAGTGCAAAAGATAATTAGTGATAATTAGTTATGTTTATGAAAAAAGAATAATAATTCACTGAATTTCATTAAAATATTGAAATATAAAGAAGTATTTCAAACTGATAAGCTACAGTGTAATTAGTACGATAACAGATTTGATGCAATTTTACAGAGGACATCCAGTTACTGCGCTATATTAACTAAGCAGTGCTTTCAAGATTTAGATTCAACTACAAATCCCACTGGAGCCAAAAAAATAGTTAGATAAAAGAAAGGACGGCATAGAAAAATAAATGAATAAAGAAGAGGTTTCGATCTAAAAACAATAATAATAATGATGATGATGATAAATTTACTGGCAGAGGCGATTAATGCTTCATATCCTGCTGTATTGAGCACAACATCTGACTACAAGAAAAGAGGGTATTCACTATCAAAATGCCAGATGCTGATCATACTGTAGCATAAAAAATACAAAAAGCCATGCACAAATGAAACAGTCTATTCTTTTCAGGTTCAACAACTGACTGTATTAAACACTGGCATTGGTTATGCAGGGTTCATGCACAGGTGGAGCTGGTGAAATCTGTGCGTAATCTGTGACTGGTCGCTCGAGCACTATCATGTCTAGAGACTGCCCAGTATACAGCATTATATTGTTAGCATGTAAGCAAATGCTGAGAAATTGGCTAAGAATGGAAGCACTTAACATAAATGTGTCACTTATTCATATTTACATTCCACACAACTTCTCACTTTTTTGGGATGAAATAAACAGAGCAGCTAGATGACCACATGACCTTAATGGCCGTGCCTCAATCAGTCATTATTGCATCGCTTTTATACTGTTGGAGAGATTCAGTTCTGAGATAAAAAAGAAAAAAAAAGAAAAGAGTAACATAATTTGCAATACATCCAACAATCTATGTATCTCAGCACAACTCTACCACCTGAAAAGAAACTCTTGATCATACTGTAAATACTTAGCCATTTCAAATTAAGCCTAAGACTAAAGATTTTTTAAATATTTTTTTATGTTGCTTTCATTATTTCGTCGAAGGGCTTTCATTATTAGGGCTACTACAGTATAGTGGCTGATCTCTTGGCACCAAAATTTCAATTTAAGAGGCTTTATACATACCCGCCCTGGGCTTCTCATCCCACATCTCAAATAAGCAAGCAGTTTAATGAAATCTGAGCACAGCTTCAAAATGCATATCCTCTGAAGATAGGATACTCATCATTCTCTTTTGGCATGTGTATATTTTATTCCATTCGCTCTAAAAACTGAAATATTATTCTTTGTGCATATAAGGGTATAGACTCATGTTCTTTAACCCAACAAAACCCAGTGGTTCTTTAAGGACAAGAACTTTGTGCAGAGGTTTCAGGTTTATGCGGCAAAGGTTTTTTTTTTTTTTGGTCTTTTTCTCTTTTTTTTTTCTGAGAAACAAATGTGGAAAATAATACTGAGTAAAACAAGACAGTCTTTGCTAAATTGGCACTGTTGACCGAGGTAACAATTAGAACTTTAAATGCATCATATAATATTATCTGATGTAGAGAAAAAATAATGGCAATGGGACTTCTCCTGCAAAATAGTATGAAAGAGGATCATTTATTGGGGGTGGAGAATGTCGATGGTTGAACACAAACGGAAAAGCTGGTATACTGCTCACAGCCCTGAGGACAGGCTGGTGGCTTGGAATCTCACTTGCTTTAACCCAGCTGGTCTTCATACTGTTTCCTGAAACAGTCTCCAGCTGGAAAGAAATCCCAGCATCGCTCCTGATACATCTTCCAAACATACGACTCCTGCGGAGGGAATAAGGAGAAACTGTTTTTACAGTATACACTGGCAAGGGAGGAAACCGAATGAGCAAATTACAGTGGGACCTTGGATTACGAGCATAGTTCGTTCCGGAAGTGGGCTCGTGTTCCAAAACACTCGTAAACCAAATCATCATTTTCCCATAAGAAATAATGAAAACCCAAATTATTCATTCTACAGCCCCAAAAATTAAATACATAAAAAAATTAATACAATCTATAAAATGAAAATAAAAGAAATTAATCTGCACTTTACCTTTAAAAAAAGTAAAAATAAATCCTGACAGATATGTGTTTCCGTTGGTGCGCGCAGGCGCCGTGTGTGTGTGTGTGTGTGTGTGTATGTGGAAATAGCCCCTTCCCTCGCCTCGTTTTACACAGCAACACTCCTCCTCCCTCTCCCCACCTCGCTTTTTAAGCTTTACAATAAACACACACACACACACACACACACACACACACACAGACACACACACACACACACACACACAACGGAAACACCGTTTTAACAGGAAAAAAGAAATCTCTCTGAGACTGGCATGAGCGCATACTAATGGAATCACTTTTTAAGTTTCACAACAAACACAAACACAGCGGAAACACCGTTTTAACTGAGAAAAAAAGAAATCTCTTTGACACTGGAGTGAGCATACTAGCTTCACTGCTGTAAACTAAAAAAAACAAAAACAAAACAAATGAACCAGCACCTTACCTTTGAAAAGAATCGCGACAGAGCAGAGTTTCTGTGTGTTTGTGAAGCCGGGGAGGGGGTGAAAAGGCGAGAGATCGTCTGTGCGTGTGTCAGGGTGTTTGTGTGTGTGTGTTGGTGTCAAATTACGCGCACGCACACACATAGACGCTGAAAGAATTCCGCAGCGCAAGAGTGACGCTCGGTGTCAAAATAAGAGTCGCATGCGTGATAAACGTAAACTAATACTTGCTCGGTTTCCGATTAAAAATTTATTTCTAATTTTTGCTCGGTTTGCGGAACACTCGTAAACCACGTTACTCGCAATCCAAGGTTCCACTGTAGTAGATACTGAGTCTAGGTAAAAAAGACAATCCAAGCCTATTTTAAGGTTGAGGTACATTTTAAATGAAGAAACATTCTGCTGTTATTTTATAAATCAGATTCATTTATATATGTAAAAGAAAGCAAGGAAGGCAACCTTACCTGGCCAGTATGCTCTGTTTCATCTTTGTTGACAAGGTACATTAGGAAAAACCTAAAACATCAGACATAAATAGTAGACTGAATAGGCATATCTCTAAAACAACAAGGATTAATGTAAGTGCTGATTGAAGCCGAGATGCTTTAAGCTGATTATGTTGCGACGTAACAATCTGGATTTTTAGATTTAGAAAGGACACAACATCTGCTGACTTTATATTCTTTGGGAGTAGTGGCAGTGTGATTGTAAATCGACGCCTTGTTTATCAGGAGCTTGACATAGAAACTGTTTTGGTTGAGCAATGTCACATGGTCTTATTAATGCCACATTTGAATGAAGCGGGGCAAAACAACTGTACGACTACTCCTACAGCGACTGTAACAGTAATAAGATCATCCCGTCAGGGAATAAAAAATACATTCATAGGTCATTCATTACGTTCAAGCCATCAGCGGACTTCATTTTATTGCCACACAACATTGCTGAGTGTTGACTTGACCAACTGAAGCAACTCCAGAAGCTTGTACAGGTGGCAATATAAATGATGGGGACCTCATTTACTGTACATTACAGCATTTCATACAAACATCTCATTATACCTCTGAGCAGTTGAGGGTTAAGGGCCTTGCTCAAGGGCCCAACAGTGGCAACTTCCTTCCAAACCGTAGTCCAACTCAGTCCTTAACCACTGAGTTACCCCAGACACCCATCAATTTATTCTTTCTTTTTTTGGTGCCTACTGCTCTGGAACAGGGTCATTCTGGACACTTGATCTTTTTTTTTATTGCGGCAAATCCCAATCTTTATGCTCCCTATCAAATTAAAACCTTTTTCTGATTAGTTTTACTAATGAGTGTTTTTCTCATTGCCACACAGCTGTTTAGTCCCAATTCTATGAGTTCTCCTCACATTGTTTGTGGAAGTACTTAGCATTCTAATAATGCGTTGGGGGATTTTTAACCCAAGTCCAGTAATAACACATTTCCTTAGTTGTTATCGTTGCTTGCTAGTATGCCAGTCAAATGCAAGCCAATAATTTGAACCTTCTGAAACAGTTTTTCCTGTTGTCTTTGACTTGTTTTGCCCATGCAGTGTAATTTAATGATTTTGGGTACCAAAATGAAACCTCGTATGGATGTCAATAAGAAAGGGGCATATGGCCTACACAATATACATTTCAAAGTAAATAAATTGTAGAAGAAACTCATAATTGCAATGGAAATAATTTTATAAAATACACCTGCTACTCATTAGAGGCGTAGAGGAAGAAGTTAAGCATTGTGTTAGTGAGGTATGCATGTGCTACTTACAGGTAGTTTGCCAAGTTGTGCTCTTGTAAAGTGTGTGTCTCAAAGCCATGTGGAGTTGTGTCAAAGTAATCATTCCCAATGCCACAGATGAAGCACTTAGTCTGAAACACACAAATGTCAATTGATGATATTTTAAGGGGCCTATATTATACAGATGTAGCCACTCAAAACTACCAGGGTCGGGCATCTAATTCATCTAATGCTATTTGGGATTCAACCCAGGAACATGAAAAATAACAGCGGTATTATATAACAGTCAACGGGATTATACAGCATTTCAACCATCTTATTAGAAAGCAGATGGGGGCGTTTTTGGGGCGGGGCATCGTTAATTGCGTCATCGCAGGGGATTACAGTCCATACACGGACAATGCAAGGAATTGTCACGGATAGTGCAAGGTCCTTTCCCGGAACAGCCAGATGTTTGAAATGGCTTCATCTGTATATTTTGTTTACATACTATTTAATATGCAAGGATATCATTTAAAGTCCACAACTATATGTTTTCCCTTCTTGTTTGCAGGCATGTTTCAAACAAAAAAATTAAAATAAAAAATGAGTTGTTGAAGGTTCAGTAGTTCTTGCTGACAGTTCTTCGTGTGGATCATGTCTTGCACTGACACCTTCAGTCACATGATGAAATTCAAGATATGACCAAGTGCAAAACTAGCCAAGATCCAGTCAAGGATCCAAGATCCAAGTTACGTCTTAATCTAATTAAGTATTAAGGATGTCGAGTGCAAGTCAAAAAAGAAGTAGTAATTCCATGGCTTAAACATGTTATCACTGATAAAGAGCACAAGGGTGGGCAACATGAGGTCCAGTAGTGTTGGCAAGTGTGTATGAACGGAGTGTGCACAAGCTAATCTACTGTTGCTGGTACAGCTACTGTATGTGAATACTTCACTTCTGTGAGCACTTGGATATAAATTGATGTATCAGTTTATTTACTATTTAAAACTGAAACACAAGCCAGTAGAGAAGTCTGACTGAGACTCGCTCCCGACAGCAATGAGCTCTCTTTCAAAGTCACTCTATCCTCATGCTGTCCTAACGACATGAGCCGAGTTTGCCGCAAGGGAATAATTGTGCATCCAGTATGGAAGCAAATCAAGGGGAATCCATGTCAACATTTTCAAAGTACAATATGAACACAAAATAAAAGAAAGCATGTTGTGATCATAATGTAGTTGTAAATGATGACTTCTTTTACAGACTTTATTTAAACGTTGCCAGTGTGAATGTGTGGCAAACATCTAATATGCCATGGGTGATGACCAGTGAGTTGTAATCTTGTCATTGGCCTCCTGTATTGGTCCCCTAGTCTTTGACTTTTGTGTTTTGTGAGACTTCTCTGTTAAAACTTGTCCCAAACAATGATTTAGTTACGTAGATCTTGTCTGGACTCTGTTATCATCACTATTACTGTTGGCCTGTTGCCTTTAACATAGTTGTTAATACCATTAGCAGTAAACCCTTATCCTTACTGATTTCTAGCCATAGTTTTAGTTTTCACGTTTGTATCTTGTCTTTTTGTTTTATAATCTAACCTGCTGTTCATTTAGCATAGTTATTACACCAATTATTATTATTATTATTATTATTATTATTATTATTATTATTATTTTGGAAGCACAAAATCTTTGGCCAATAATGTAGGTCCTAAGCGGACCAATTCCTTCTTCCCACCAGGAACGGTGTGCTATAATTTTTTTTATTTATTTATTATTTTTTCAAAATTCCTGTTTTTCTGATTTGACACTAGGCTGTTGTATCACCCTTAATTTTATATGTACCCACAAGAAAGTTCAGCGGGGTCTCCCGAGCACAATGGAAAGCACTGTTTTCAAGTTATGAGAATCTGTTACTTTTAAATCAAGATAAATAACCATTTAAACCTGGAAATAACCCGAAATTGACAGTAAAAATTACTCCTCAGACTATGATGGCATTTCTAGAATGGACTCGTACTGATTCGGCAAAAACCTTTGTGCCTTTCTTGCTGATGTGTGTCCAATTTTGCAATCACAGCCACAAGCCATACATCAAACCAAAGAGCCAGGTCTCCTGCCTGGTTTAAACTTTAAATGGGTGACATTGGTCAAGCCTGTTGGGACATGACACTAAGACATGCAGCCATAGGTGTTGCTAAGGCACCTGAGCCAAACCTCACAGAATTTACTGTACAAATGCAAATTGACACACATGCAAAGCTCTGCTGTTCTGCTATTGTACACTTACCTCCATGTCCTCTTTGACTTGCTCCTGTTGGTCTCGCAATTCTCCAAAGGCATCAATAATCAAACCTGTAACCAAACACATCATGCTTGATTTTTTTTAACATACCAATAAATGCTTTTTTGTTGCCTTTTTGTGTTATTCTTTAATAGCACATTTATTAAATATCTCTAGTTTGTTACACATTAAAAAATCGGATATTTGAATTATGCACACATGTAAACTCGCAGAGTTTTGCTGTGCACTATGTTCTCCTTATAGACCTCAGCATGTACTGAATAATTCAACGGAACAGCAAGTTCTCTGCATGAGGAATTAAATGACTAAGGTCACAAAATCATCTTCATTACATAAATACAGTATACTGTAGGCAGCATGCGTCTTGGGATCATTAATATCTTGGTTTCTCAGGAAAAAAACAAACATGTATTTTAATTGTCATATACTGTAGGTTCCAGTGCTACACTACGCACCAAGAGCAGCTGATTCAATCTTTTTCTGGCATCTGGAAGACATAACTGTCTACATGCTGAATAAGTCAGTAAGTTACAAAAACACAAAATACAAAACCATGTGTTTAAAAATTTATAAATGTTTTTCCCCTGACAAATTTCACGCTCAGTGTGAGTCACAGTCGCCCAGTACAGTGAGTGCTGCTTGTTTTTTTTCCTTTCAGATCATTCGCTTGACTTTCACTCTCCATGTGCTTTTGTTTATTTTGTTCCTGTCTCTGCCCCATTCTGTCTGGTCTCTCACCCATTGTGTTTTTACCTGTTTTCCAATTTTGCTGCTGTTCACCTTACATTAGTTTGTCTATTTAATTCCTGCTGCTTCTGAAGTTTATAATTCTTCTTTTTTTGTTTCTTGTCTCTATGTTTTCTGGCTCAGTGTGAGTCACAGTCGCCCAGTACAGTGAGTGCTGCTTGTTTTTTTTCCTTTCAGATCATTCGCTTGACTTTCACTCTCCATGTGCTTTTGTTTATTTTGTTCCTGTCTCTGCCCCATTCTGTCTGGTCTCTCACCCATTGTGTTTTTACCTGTTTTCCAATTTTGCTGCTGTTCACCTTACATTAGTTTGTCTATTTAATTCCTGCTGCTTCTGAAGTTTATAATTCTTCTTTTTTTGTTTCTTGTCTCTATGTTTTCTGGTTCTGACCCCCATCCGTTATTCCTGTGTTATGAATACGCGTTATTCTGTTTAATGTTGTCTGCCTGTCCTGGGCTTTTGCAAAAGAAGTATCATGCTGAGTTCTAAGTTCACGAATCACTGCGTGTTACAGTAGTATCCAGAGAGCTTCAGAGCTGTTGGTGGATCAGTTTTTAAACAGCTGGTGATCTGATGCTGTTGCTGTATACATGTACTCCTTTATACAGTATTAACATGTATTCAGGTTGCTAATGCTTATGACCATAAGATTATGACCACGTCCCTAATATTGAGAAGGTGATCTGTGATGCACTGTTTGTTCTGACATCTTTCTATGGGAGCTAATATTAACCTTCGTAGCAATTTGAGCTACACTAACTCTTCTATTGGATTAGACTACACGGACCTTCACTTCCGCATACATCCGGAAGCCTTGGCTGTCCATGACCCTGTGCTCGGTTTACCAGTTTTTCTTCCTTGGATCCCTTTGGATATAGGTCCTGACCACTGCAGACCCGAAACATCCAACTAGACCTGCAGTTTTTAAGTTGCTCCGATCCAGTTGTTTAGCCATCACATGCCCTTGTCACTCAAATCCTTATGCTTGCCCATTTTTCCTGCTTCCAACACGTCGACTTCAGGGACAAAATCACTTGCTGCTTGATGTATCTTCCACTTCTAGACGCCACTGTAATGAGATATTGTAACTGTAGCTGCTGTTACAAGAGCCAGATTGTGATGGCAGGAAATTTGGGTCTGAGCAACCAAATCTGCAGATCATGTGGAATGTTCCTAGACTGCAGTGGTCAGGGCATATGAAAAGTGGTCCAAGGGAGGAAAATCCATTGATGGAGTCATGGGGCTCACTGATGCATGTGGGGAGTAAAGGCTGACCCATGTAGTCTGCTTCAATTTTCTTGCTTCAATTGCTGAAAAAAAGGTTACTACTGGCTCCCGTAGGAAAATATCAGAACAAACAGCGCTTTGCAGTTTTGGTGGCATAAAATAGAGCACCTACTCAATATTAGGCAGCTGGACATGCAATGTATAGGCTCCTGTCTCATGCAAGCAGCTACATATTATGATTATCCAGTGTTTCTGCAATAATGTTAAATGTAAAAAAACAAAAAACAACCTTAATTAAATAAAAAAATGACATCAGAGGCCCACTATTATTACTGTTTTTCTCCCTCTAAGACTTAGTGCCCTGCCCCCTCACACACCTCACATGCCCCTCAGCATGTCTCTAATCCCCCTCTCTGCAAGTGTCGTTTCTGAGCCTTCCCAGATCCCACCTCACAGTCAGAGTGACTTTAACCCACTGAGACAAAGCCAGTGTCAACCTGTCTGCTGGGGTTGTCTGCGTCCCAGTGCTGAGTCACTGGAGAAGTGACATTAAGCAGGTTAACAGTTACTTACTAAATAAACTATGCTGTAAAGTTCTCGTTTCTAATGACCTCACTGTGATAGTATCTGTTTACATTGCCTCAAATGCTGTGCTATTATAAGCCTCGCTTATTGGAAAAATTCTGTTGCTCTTGCCCACTGAATCATACTGTACCTTGGATAATGGCCAGAAGGATAACAATGACAAAGAAGAAAAAAGTGATATCAAAGAGGATGCGGTAAAGCTCGTAGGGGTCACCGGCTGGATCCTCAATCTCATCTCCTATTCCCCCACCAGCACGCACACCCACATACATATGGAACAGATAGCACTGATGAAGAAAAAGTAAATGAAAGAAAAAGAGAAAAACAAATATGGGAAGGAACAAAATGTCAGTTATAAACAATTATTTTAAGCTACTATACTATATGTATACTATTCATGTATGTGCTTGTCTATTACATGGAATTTCAAAATGAAAATGGACAGTGGATATATACTGTATATACACGGCGGAACCTTGGCATACGGATTGAATTTGATACGAATGTAAAGGCAGTTAATCCGTTCCAGCCACGCAAAAATATTACCAACATTATTAATTTTCAATAAACATGTAAATGAAGTAAAACATGAAAATAAATAGACAGTAAAATTTTTTGTAAAATTTGCTTTGCTTGGCTTCCATTGACACAAGCAAGTTTTGAACAGCTCTTGGATGTACACACAATTTAGCAGGTGTTTGGTTCGG
Organism: Clarias macrocephalus; assembly: GCA_011419295.1. Classification (NCBI taxonomy): domain Eukaryota; kingdom Metazoa; phylum Chordata; class Actinopteri; order Siluriformes; family Clariidae; genus Clarias; species Clarias macrocephalus. The sequence goes on from JAAGKR010000270.1 coordinate 20,633, forward strand.
TTCGTCTGCCGAAAATGCAGGTGCAAAGTTCTTGCAAAAATTGTAATTCTTGATGACAATTCATGGGCATTCGTATGCCGAGGTTCCACTGTATACAGTACAGACCAAAAGTTTGGACGCACCTTCTCATTCAAAGAGTTTCTTTATTGTGTTCTTTATTGTGTTCTTTAGCCCAAACAAGTCTCTTCTGCTGGTGCCTGTCCTTAGCAGTGGTTTCCTAGCAGATATTCTACCATGAAGGCCTGATTCACACAGTCTCCTCTTAACAGTTGTTCTAGAGATGTGTCTGCTGCTAGAACTCTGTGTGGCATTGACCTGCTCTCTGATCTGAGCTGCTGTTAACCTGCGATTTCTGAGGCTGGTGACTCGGATAAACTTATCCTCCGCAGCAGAGGTGACTCTTGGTCTTCCTTTCCTGGGCCGGTCCGCATGTGAGCCAGTTTCTTTGTAGCGCTTGATGGTTTTTGTGACTGCACTCGGGGACACTTTCAAAGTTTTCCGAATTTTTCGGACTGACTGACCTTCATTTTTTAAAGTAATGATGGCCACTCGTTTTTTTCTTCACTTAGCTGCTTTTTTCTTGCCATAATACAAATTGAACCTCTTTGAATGAGAAGGTGTGTCCAAACCTTTGGTCTGTACTGTATATATATAAAATATTTTTTGAATATATATATAGTATTATAATAATAAAATAAGTGTATGTAACATACAGTCATCATATCGTCGCACTTCATGTCTGGCTCGTCTTCGCTCTCACTCTTGTTGTAGAATTTGCGGAAGAAGTTAAAGGCCACCACGGTGTAGAGATACACAACTACTGCCAGAAGACCCACAGTCAGCACCAGCTAAGTGAATGAAAAAGATCAGACATCAGAGGTCAAATTGGAAACAATATCAACAATTTGTCAAAAATGATCATTTCCCTCTTGTGTTCTGAGGTTCAGAAGCAGTGCAACCTGTTTGCCGTTATGAGTGACTGAAGACAGGATGGTTCTCAAAGTCTTGAAACCCATGGCAATGTCTAGCAGATGAGCAGCAAAGAAGAAATTGTTGTAGTGGCCTAGGATAGACATTGTGGTATACCACATCAGGTAGAGGAAAGACTGCAAAGGAGAGGAAAAAAAGGGGAGATCACATTAACTCCTGAGAGATATCATTTAAATAAATCAAGCAAAACATTTCTCAGTGAACTCACATTGTCTGTAAACACCACACCCATTTTCCAGATATGATACTTCGTGTCAATAGAGCTTAACCTGGGAGAAGAGAGAGTTCTTTCACTTACACTGGATTTTACTATACAGTTCATTTCACTAATAATTCCTAAAACCTTTCTCACCAAGAGACCAGCGAAGCCTCTTTAATGATAGTTTCTTCAGTAGGGTTGAAGTCCAGAGCACTTTTGTCCAGACCGAGCAACTCAGCAATCCGCTCTGCTCCATACAGGTCCCCATACTTTTTTATCACCTACAGGTTTAATTAAATAAATTATACAAGGTTAAAAACTCTAAGCTCTGTTGTCACTCCAACAGGTTTACAGCATGGCAGTTTCTGTTTATATCCTATAATAAACCAAGAGTAAGAGAGCTGATTGCTGATTGGCAACAATTATCACTTATTGTCTATAAGTGAAGAATTAACAGCCATAAATGTTAACTCTTCAGAATTCTACTTGCCTTCCGTTTAACAAACTTATCCCAGTAGTTATTAGGAAAAGATCTGTACAGCACAAGAAAAGGAAGCATTAACGATTTATAAAACATACATATACCACTGCACTTACTGCAAACATTATTAATAAAGACTTTAAGGAGATTTTAAAAAGGTTTTATTTGTACTATAACATGTTAGATTAATCAGTGATAAGGATTTAAAAAAAAAAAAAGCATTAAAAGTATAAACGAACAACAGAGACAGCAGTGATCTTCAATATTTCCTTTTGTACTTACGGTGTGTTAATAACAAGTCTGTCCCATTGGCCTTTAATGTCATCATCAGAGGGTTGTTCAGTGATATAAAGACCATCAAATTCAAGTTTCCTGGCAATTTCCTTCTCTCGCTTAAAAACTACCAGGGGCACCTATTTAGGAGACATAAGCATTCTTTAGCTTATGTCATAAATATTTTTTTCAGGAAGAAACTAGGTGGTTAGGTTGCAAAAGAATAAACACAAAGGGGAAAGTTAACCATACTGTAGATATTGACAGTCATAGTGTTTTCTATGGATAACATACACAAAATGCAATATTTTTTATGCCACAATATTAACTGTAAAGAGGTGGTTCTCTCAAGGGGCCGAGCTGCGAGAGAATACCCAGCGGTGTTTCGAATGGGCAGATCCTTCTAGACATGTGGTTGTCAGGCGACGTTACCTTAAGGGCAATCACTGGTAACGCGCTGCACCTGTCTGCACATCCATTTAAGGCCCGTAATACCTATGCACTTCGTGGGATCATTATGTGGCACCAGTAAGCTATCAGAGAGAGAGCAGCACACAACCACTGGACGTGCGTTCTTGGCCTTATTTATGTAAAAACTATATATAAACTAAATATAAAATAACACATAAACCCTTAGTAAGGGTCAACTCCTCCAGTGAGGGGCGAGAAAGTTCCCTTTTAGTTGTCAGAGCCCCGTTCGGTCTCGAAGGAGACAGCGGAGATCTGGTATTTTTTTGTTTTCAGTTTTCTGTATAGTTTCCTAATTGATAATCCTATTCTGTCTCCAAACAGGAAGATTTCATTATCCCTCCTCAGAAATCCTGCATAAGGGCTCTTATAAACATTATTACATCTTAATATTATAACAATTAACAGATGGAACACTTACAGCATACATTCACATTTTCAGTCACATGAAGAACATTTACTGCTTTTCTTGCAATTGTAATTCATTATAGGGTTGTAATGAGAACACTATTGCAAATTCCAAGACCAGTACTAGCCATGATCAAATCAAGTCAAGACAAAATATTACGGCGTGCCAAGACAAGTCAAGACCCAAAACTAACAAATCAATTCCAAGCCCAAGACTGGTAAAGCATTTTATAAGATTTAAAGGAGGAGTGGTCAAATCCAGTGGTGCAGGGCCAGTCTGCAGCACAGCTTCTGCACCAACACTTAAACACACCCACCAAACCTGGCAACAGATTAGCGAATCAGATGTGATTAAGTGGAAAAATCAGTTCTGGAAAAACTCTGATGGATGTTCGCCCTCCAGCATTGGATTTCAACAGCCTTGGTTTAAAGCATGGAAGTCTCACTTCATATCTATTGAAAAAACCAAAAGAGTTGGGTGAAAAAAGTTATCAATTCCTGTCTATAATCAGAGAACTAAAAGTTTGACAAACCTATCCTTGTAATTGATGGGAAAAGCTTTGCAAAAAAACACATAGGGAAAATGTTTAAGCGTATTATTTATTTTATTACATTTATCTTCAGCTTTTACAGTTGTACTGCTTTTCTATGACTAAAGTATTGATTTTGCAATGTTATTAATAATGACCTACAAAGTCCTATATTCCTTTTAATTGAAAACAAAAAATAGTCAGTTCTTGCTGGTATGGGTTGATTCCATTGGTCTCCCTAGGGAAAGAGGTTACTACATATAATCTTTATACCATATCTTAAGATAAACACTTTTATCTTGATTGTGTCTTTATTGTGGAAGATATATAGGTATTGGTTCCTTTCAATTTTCATCCATGTGAACTAATATGGATGTTTGCATGTACCTTCAGATAGTAATACCCGACCACGCAGAGGAAGGAGATGATAGTGTGTAGAACAGCTAGAAAGCGGAGTGTGGGTGCCATGTAACCAGTGCTCTCCTGCAGGATAAAATACTCAATGCCACCTTCATCCTCCTCTTCGCTTCTCCCTGTCCATGAGTCCACCTCTTCAGACTCATCGCCAGTCACCTATTTTATGTACATACATATACACAAAAACTTTGGATCAACAAAATATGTTGAATAAATAAATATTAAATCTAATTTTTTAAATGTTTCTGGCTTTTGATTTTAGCTCGTATATACAGTGTGATGCAATGTGAGACTATTTTAATGAGCAGTGTCATAAATAGCTTAGAAGAACTGAATACAACCTGATATGGTCACAGCTGGAATTATTCAAAGCTGCACAAATTGTGTTACTGTATTGTAAAATGTTACTGCGGAAAATGTTTTAATGAATAGACTATTACTATGATAATACAAGTAGTACATGTAAGAAGAAGAAAAAAGTAGCTACGAATTTAAACAAAAAGTTTAAATGATAAAAAGTGGCCATGTTACCTTATAGAAAAGCAAGATGAAGTTGATGGCAAATGCCACAAACAGCGCCAGAAATCGCAGGTTATAGAAGTTTCGAGCCAGATAATTCTGCAAACATTTATTCTATTACATTGCAGTCTTGCAAAGAACGAGTATAATTAATTAAACACAACAAATTTACCAAGTCACAATAAAGTGTTCAACTTATATACTGTACCGACTGATTGCTACTGAACTTACGTCTTTTGTCTTTAAATCGAATCAAATAAACTATTACAAGTTTGTGTAATGTGTAGTGACAGTGTTGATGAGGTTGTTCTTATAATCAGTTCATAAAATATTTATTAAAGAGGCTTACAAGAATCTTGGTTTGATAGATGTCCAGGCCAGCAAAAAAGCTAGCCATAATGGCCTCTGGTTGTTCTTTCTTCTGCCCGCACCTCCTCTTGGGTGGCTTCTTCTCTTCCTCTGATGGGGTTTCTATGAGCAACTCTTTAGCCTTGTCTGAATAATTCTTCTCCCCATCCTCTGTGCTATTTAAGCAGACAAGCACAGACTTTACAAAAGATGTAAGTGCACACAAACTGACACAAATGTAAATGAACAAGTCAGTAAGTAACAGCTTTAGTAATTAACAGGAAACACTGCATATGGTACTTTTACAGTATTAGCCTCATTTGTAAAAAAAAAAAAAAAGGTTTTTAATAAAATAAAATATTATTATGATTATCATTTATTATTATTATTATTAATAATAATAATAATAATCATTCTTCTTCTTCTTATTATTATTATTAATCCATAATAATAATAATCACCATCATCATCATCATAAAACAACCTCCCAAAAAAATAGGAAACAGACCTGACAAGCATTAACCTACTTTAATTAAAAATAATAATAATAATTCACTCACTCTGCTTTTTCTGATTCTGCATTTGACTCACTTTCAACTGACTTCTTACTTGCTGCTTCCTGCACACACACACACACACACAGAGGGAGAGAGAGAGGGAGAGAGCAGAAATATACATTATTAAATATGCACCTCAACAGAATATGAATAGCATTTCCTGTCTTATTCAAAAGTTTTGGAACAGCAAAGACAATTCATTTTTATATTTATGCACAGAAGACACTGGGATTAAAAGATTAATATTGGTCAATATATCAAAATTTCTGCTTTTATTTCCTGATATTCACATCTAGATCTGTTAAACAATTTAGAACTTTTTTTTTTTAACCAACACACATTTCAAGTGATCAAAAATATTAGAACAGCTGCTTCCTCTTGCCCAGGTATGTCCACTAAGCCTATTTACACAAGTAATAACACTGACAATGGACTCCAGAGGTGGAACCTAACGCTCAAATCAGAAGTCTGCATAAAAAGATTAACCAACGTGAAAGCCGGGGAGAACTGTCTATGGGAGTAAAGCAAGTAATTTTAAAGCAAAGATAAGAAGGAAAATTGATCACATTTTCAATCAGAGATATTGAAAGACGTTGAGAACAGAAATATACAATCTCTACCACGCACTGGGAGGCCAGACTGGAATTCATAAGAATTAAATGAGCCACAAAAGTTAATATTAACCTCTACCAAACTAATGAAAAGGCCAAAAATTGGAGAAATGTGAAAGAAAGAATCAGCTCATGATCTACAGTACAACAAACAAGCTCACTGGTTAAGTACGGTGAAGGTAGTGGCATGACTTGGGTGTGCATGGCTGCTTCTGGAACAAGCTCACTAATCTTTATTAATGATGTTGATGAACTCAAACGGGAGCAGCAAAATGAATTAAAACTCTATTGGGAGCAATTTCATTATGCAGAAAGTCAATTATCCAAAACACAGAGTCAACACAACAAATGACTTGATCAGGGAAAATGTGGAATACTATTTCAGTCAGCACACCTTGATGCAACTGAGCATTCATTTATTCTCCTGAAAAGGAGACAGAAAGAAGAACCACCCAAAACAAACAACAATAGAAAGACGCTGTTATACAATCCTGGAAAAGTATCACAAAGACTACAACTATTCGGTAATGTCAGTGGGTCACTGACTCGATGCAAGCATTGTAAGCAAAGAAATAGACAACCAAATAAACATTACTTTATGACTTAAGTACTTTGTGACTCTCTGTTCTTATACATTTTTTTTTAACTTAAAATTAGATTGTCTGGTTGGATGTCCAAAGTCGTTAAACAGGTTTTGATGTACATATCAGAAACGTTATGCTTAAATTCTCTTATTCATATTTTGATCTCAAGCGCAAATACTTTCAGTGTACAACAAAAACAAAATGATAGGCCTTGCTGTTTAAAAATGTTTAACGTCAGGTCATGACGTTCAGCTTTAATTCAAGGGGCTAAAACAAAAGTGTGACATTAACCATTCAGTAATTACAGCCATTGTCATACAGTACATACTGTACAAACGCATCCATTTTTTTTGCTCATTAGTAAGAGAACCAATCGATTTGGTGGCGTACAGCAGCGAAATGACAAATAAACTACATTACTAAGTAGTAGTACAGTTGTACAGTAGTTATATTTATATACTATAATAGTTATATTGTATTTATTTTTTTATTTTTTAGACCAGTCTATAATTGCGCAGTAAGAGTTCTGATGCTTTTTCACCTGGGCCTTTTTCTGTCGCACAGCAGAAACTAAAGATGGGGAATCGACTCCAACTACTTCAGACACATCTCCCAGACCAGGCTCGGTTCCATGCTTTCCTCCCTCCTTCTTGGGCTGTATGCTCAGCAGCTCTGACATGAGATCCATTTCTGTTTTGTCTCCTTGTGCCATTTGGTCTATCTCTGCAACCAAAGAAGCCTCACTAATCTCCAGTTTTTCAGTCTCTAGCACATCACCATGGATACCAAACTGGGTGGGGTCCGGCATGTTGCCAAGGATGTCCGTCACCTTCATATTCTTGGCACCTTCCACCAACCCACCACCAAACAGGGTTGACCACAGGATATGGAAGAAGCACCACACCAGGTTGTAGAGGAAGCGGAGGAGGCCAATGAAGATCGTCCAGAAAAAGGAGAAAAACCCAGAAATCATCTCCCTCAGGCTCATCTTTTTGAGCTTCTTGTATTGTTTCCTCAGACTCTTTAGGGTGAGCAGTCTGCCAAGGCTACAGAGGTTCTTCTTCATTGAGACACATGCCATAGTAAAAGCTGAAGAGGATTCCAGTGTATTTTCCTCCTCTTCCACTTCCAGATCCTTGGGTACATTCTGTAACTCATCCTCATCTTCCTCTCCCCTTTCCACAGCATCAGGTTCAGAGATCAGTGAGGCCAACTGCATCTCAAAAATGGTGTCTTCACAGAAATTTACAAACAACTCCATCTTTTCTGATTCTCCACCCTCATTGACTACATCAAAGATAAACTGTCTTTTAGATTCCTTAACTTGTGGTTTCTCCCACTGCGTTCTACTGGACTCGCTGATTTCAAAGTAGACCCTTTCGATTCTCTTGGCACCACCCATGATCTCAATACGGCCCAGGAAAGGCTCAAAGTAATTAAGGACACTCTCTGCCAGGTTCAGGAAGGTCGCCAGACGAGAGTCATGGGGCATGTGTTCTGCCAGATTTCTAAGCAGTACTGCGACATTGAAACCGATGTCCTTGGCAGGTTCATGGAAGCGTTTGACAAATTCCACATAGTTAAACAAATCATTTTCATCGGCCTCAACACAAGAAAGCAGGAACTCGATTTCAGACTGGGAGTACTGCTTTTGATTTTCCATTGATTTTTGGAATTCTCTTTTGGAAATGACTCCTTTGGCATCGGTGTCATGCTCTTTGAAACTATCAGATGTGGTGAGGTCCTTTAGCTTGAGGAACATATCAAAAAATTTGAGGATCATCTCCACATTGCTAGAAGACTCCACCAAGGTGTCAACCATCTGCTTGCCAATGGTTCCATTCACAACATTACCTAAAATACACAAAAATGAAATGTGAGAACTTATTTTTCCTGTTATACGATATTACATGTTTTTTTTGTTTGTTTTTTTCAGTTAGGACACATTAAATTAGTGTGAACAAATAACATTCATATAGTGTAATGTACTGATATACAATTAATTTTAATTCAATTATTTGTAACATGTACCTTACAACACAGTGATTTTTTTCTCTCACATATCCCATCTTAGGAAGTTGGGGTCAGAGCAAAGGGCCAACCATGATAGAGTATTAACAGCCCCTGGAGCAGATAGGGTTAAGATACTCAAGGGGCTCAGCTTGTTGGAGCCGGAGCTTAAACTGTTAACCTTCTGATCAGTAACCCAGAGCCTTAACCCCCTGAGCTACCACTGCTCACTGTTTACCTTGCAACATACTTGTCCTGTGTGCTTAATATATATTCTCTTTTTAATAGTACCCCAACTATTTTTATTTTACTCTAATTGGACATAAAAGAAATTCATAAGAAACAGATCTAAAAAACGTACTTGAATGTGTAAATATAAATAAAAAAACAAACAAAAAAACATTTTTATTATTAATATTCGGTGGAATATGAGAACCTTCTAGAAGGGACAGCATCATGACTATCATGTCCTTCTGTAGATCCATCAATTCTTTCAGCAACTTAATCTGGCTGGAGTCCTAAAGGAAGAAGGAAAACAGACAAAACCAAAAATAATTAAGACCCTTTTGTTCTCTGGTAAATGTCTCCTGGAATGACAAGGTAGACTTTCGAGGCTGTTGGAGAGAATAATATATTTTCCAGCCTCCCAAAGCCATCTTCAGGTCTACAGTATACATTCATCAAGAGAGCAGCGAATGTTGCTGTTTTGTATCATGAGCAGATGACGCTGAAGCACAAATTAATTCTAAATTAATTTTAGATTACTAATTTAGTGTTATCACAAAGGGATATATATCTAAAAAGGTTCTATTAAGCTTTGATTCTTTTGCCCTAAACTTTTGTCTCTTCCATAAAACTCTGACATTTTAGAGATTCGCAGAATCTGAAATCATACCGCATTCATCCTACTAACAGTCATTTGTTATCAGCATGTTCATTCTAATACTGCACTCGTGAGATAGTGGATTTACTTTGTATTGCTGGGACAGGAGAGACATCTACTGGTGGCCATTATGAGAGTTCTAAAAGAAAGGTCACCCTAAAAAACTTATCCAACATTATTCTTGATTAGTTTTACAGGGAAATAAACACTTTTCCCTTTTCTTACACAAAAATGATTCTTTATGATTGCCTTTGATTGCCAAAAGTGTGTATTAAAATCATTGTCATGACTGGATTGGAAAATCTCAAGGTTTAACAGGTATAACAGGAACATTTGACATGGCAGGAACATCTCATACACCCAAACACAGTCAGGTTCAAACTGTATGTATCTTAACAGTAACAATTTTCATATTATGGATTTGAAATGAAAGAATCAAAATATGATTAGAGTGCACTTGCAGGTTTAATTCAAGGGCTTTAACAAAAATACAGTATTGCATTAACTGTTTGATATTGTCAGCCATTTTAACCAAATCCCTCCATTTGCACAAGCTCAAAAGTCATTTCAAAATTTCTAATATGGACTAATTCTAGCCTTCCCTTTGCATACAGTATTTGAGTGTTAAATCAGTATTAACAGTCATGAAAGCAAACATATAAAAGGCATACTTGTCATATGGTGAGCATGTATTTTATTTGCCTTTCTGGCCCTCAAGGCCTTTAGGTGTTGCTGAGCTTAACACTGCATTGTGCATGATTGTTGATTTAACCTTACTAAAGTTTCTCCTATTTCTCTAATAGGTCTAATAGGTCTGATGATGGCCTTACCAATTTCCCCTTAGAACTTCTTTGTTCTGCCTATTGCGAGGTCTCATGGGCAGGTACCAAATGCAAGTTCAACACATGGAATAAACGGCAGACTTTTTATATTTTCAAGATCATGTTTTCTGTCGAAACATTTTGAAACTGCCTCGTCTCCTTAATTTGTCATGAAATAACTAAGAGAACTGCCCATCTAACTTGTCTGTTCATTGTCCAATTACTTCAGACCCTTTGAAAACGAAGAAACTTTGTAGGAAATTTTTTTGCTTTTTTTTTCAATCACTTTAAACAAGACACATTACGTTTGGGACACCATGTATATATACAGATTCAATAGTGTAAATATACTTTGTGAATATACTTGAACAGTTGGCACTATATTTAAGTGGACTTGCCTGTGAGAGCTTCATCTGCATGTTGGCAAAAACGTGCAAAAAGCCAACGACGGCGTCCCACAACCTACTGTGGGCCAGGCTCTGCTGGTTTCCTATACATGGGCCCTAAAAAGAAAGAGCAGGAAATTTATAGGTAATAAAATAATGTATAAGAAACATCTTTATGTCTCATGTATGAAGCTCATTGGCTCTGTCTCTCTCTATATATATACACAGACACAAAGCTACACTCTACTTCCTCCCTCAAAGACCAAATTTAATTTTCCTCACACAGACAAAGTGGTAGGCGTTATGAATGTTGGGATTTTTAATTGCTGTGTATTTTTACTAGGTATTTTTAGTAGTAGTATTTTAAGGTGTAGTTAGATTCTATGCTAAGCTAAGAATATCCTGAATGTGTTCTCCTATCCAGTAACTCGCAGTTCTGTGGTTGTTCTTATGTGTTGATAGATGGTTGCTGACAAAAGTGTGCGCAGCAACAAATGGACTGTGGTTACCAACTGTTCAAATTGCTGTGGCATAAGAGCAATACAGTACTTTAGGGAAAGATACTACCAAAACAACAAGTTACCTGTATATACTCAGTAAGGGAGTTAAAGATCTGCTTAGCCACAGCTAATGCTTTAGAGAAATTTCGCTGACCAGCCTCATCCATTATATCTTTCCCAGAGTAATACCAGTAGAAATCGCTGATGGACTCCTATAAAGACAGCGAAAAAAAAAACATTTAACTGGTATATGTAATTAATATATGCGTGCATCTGTATATAACAAGGTATACGTTACCTGTAGTCTAAGAAGATAGTCCACTGTGCTTATTATTATATTAACCGTAGTTGTATTTCCAGTCTGAGTCCTCAAAAAGTTTTGGAAATCTGAAAATAAATGGTTACGTTTACTAAAACAGGACTGATTCTAATGTGTTGGACAGCTTATCATTTGATCAGTTATACTGTATAAAGCAAAGCAATACTGTATATTCAGTAACCATGGATTGGAGCGCCCACCCTACAAGAGCACCCTATAAGGAGACTAACTAATGTGTATATACACTACCAGTCGAAGGATTGGACACACCTTCTAATTCCATGGTCTTTCCTGATTTTTAATTCGTTCTACATTCTAAAACAATGCTAAATGCATCTAAAATATGCAAGAATTCCTTTTGAACAGTTGATATTGAGATGTGTCTGCCACTTATGCTCTGTAAAGCCTTTATAGTGGCCCGAATCTGAGTTGCTGTAAATTGGTGATTTCTGACTTGCTTTCATGGAATGGCCTTCATGAAAGCCAGTTTCATCATGGTGCTTGATGGGCTTTGCAAATGTACTTGACAACACTGTTCTTGTAAATAAATAAATAAATAAATAAATAAATAACTCTAGAACAGCTGAGCTTTATGTTTTAAAATAACCAATGACCCATGTTATTATTACAGTACTTAATTATAGTTTGTATAAAAAAAGGAGCTGATCAAAGTTGAAAGTCAAGCAAGGGAGGTGATTTTCCATATAATCCTGATTCTGTTTTTTTCTTCCTATTTTCTTCTGACATGTACATGTTAAACAAAAAAAAAGTAAAGTTTTTTTTAAGTTAAAAGTTAAAAAAAACTTTTAACTTTACTCAGTATTTAACTGAGTGAATATAGCTGGATAAAATAAAAACTAAGTCTTCATTTCAGCCTGCAATACCCACTGTAGCTAATGTCATATGTGTTATTTCATAGCTTTGAAAAAAATCTAATATTATTTTAGAGTGTATAAAATAAATCCAAACTTGTATCCAAAAAGAGACAGGTTTTCATAATATGTAGTTACAGTAAGTGTTACATGAAGTTAAACAATGGCAGTTTATACTCTTTGGGCCTTAAAATGAGTCACACCCAACAACAGAAGCAATGTGGAACACAAGAAAGAAATGAGGAAGAAATTGTCAATAAAAACTGGCTTAGCTCAGCAGTATTGCTGTTTTCTGGTGCTCTGACTAAGATCAGAGCACAGTTGTGTGTAAATTGTGTAGTCAAACAGTTTCAACCAAAGCCGTGACAAAGCAACAAGGTACAGTAACATGGACAAAGAATCAGGCAGGTAACTAAACCACAAACTGGACAGGACAGACAATGAATCAGAACAGTAAAATCAATAAATGCAATTTAAAGGAACTAACTCAAACAAGCATTATACTTAGCTAAGCTAATCAACGTAAGGTTCGGATACATGTCATTAAAACCATGTGACTATTGTAGTGTGTGCTAGGAAATGGACTCAGAAACAAGCTTCAACATAAAAGTCATAAAAAAAAGGTCATAAAAGAAACAAAATTCAGGTGACAGATATGAGAAGGTCATGACACCAACAAATACCACAATTCTAGCAATAGAATTGGTTCGGCATAGGAAAACATTCAGGCACAATCTTACAAAAAGCTTGGTAAATGAAGGTCGATGTCAGTCATTAAATACGAAGACATACCATTGTTGTGACCCTCACAGAGCAGCTGCAGGAACCTAAACAGGTCTTTGGTGAACTCATCGTTCTGAAGAACCTTGGAACCTTAATAAACAGGAAAACCAGTTTTTCATTAGTCGTTTATTGAGAATGGAGATAGGAAAGGGGTTCATATACATTTTAACAGTCAGACAAGATACTACACACATTTTCTGACAAAGCTCTGGCCTGCAGGCGCCTACACTTTATTCTGGAAAAATAAGCAGTGTTTGGAGTCACATCACTTATACATGTCAGCTAATATGGATGAAAGCTACACTACAATTTTTTGTTAAAATGTCCTGTCAGACAAGGAGACAAAGCTGAAATGTTTGATGCCCATTACTCATTAGTGATTATTTCGAAATGTCAATGCACTGAGTTAAAAGTCAAATACCAGACAAGATGAGAAGCATTTGTTATGTAGGAAAAAGTGGATAAAGAGACAGACAGACAGAGGGATTTTATCAGTGGGAAGTCTATGCACTATCAGATTTATTTTCTTGGATAAATGAGATGCATGCAAGTTGTCCTGCAGGCCAGAGTAATCAATTACTAAAATCTGAACAGACAGACAAGGACACATAGGTTGGAAAGACAGGGATTAGAGAGAGCAGTGATGCCACATGAGGAGAATCTAAACCATGTATTTACCCCGCTCCCTCACGTTGACTGCAACCGATGACATTAAAAAACATGGCAAGAAGGAAACAAACAAAGAAAGAAACAAACAGGCAAAAGGCAGACATAAGCAAAGGAGAAGACATTCAAATATCAGTATAGAACGTGAGATAGAGACATCCACTGACTGGACACTGACAAGTGATTAACAAAATCTGAACAGCTACTTTGGGAGAGATTTAAGACACATCACTGGGTTTAAGCCACCATCACTTATGCCTGGACAGGAGGTGACCAAAAATGAGAGCAAATATATATATGTTATGGAAAATGTTCTGCTTGATACTCAAGTTTGAATGAATAAAAAATGAATGAGCTAAACAAACCTCCACTGTGTGCATTAGACAGCCGTTAGTAATGATCATGAAGTTAAATAAACTTGTGATAGTGAGGTAATACTGCACCATGTGGCACAAATTTTCATCCTTTTTTCTGTAAATAAAAATCACATTTATTTATTTTGTGTATGTCATATGGTGAAGTATTTATTTAAAGAGTACGTTTTTCATTATGCTATCTTGACAATTTGAATCTTTGCTCCATAATTTTCTATAACATGTGTGATCCATGATAATGAGAATGAATGGATGATTCTATACATGCATTAGCCTTTAAAATGGATTGTTCTAATAATAAGTAGGATACAAATTTGGTGATAAGAAATACCAGCAGCTCAGACCAATTCAGTGTGTGTGTGTGTGTGTGTGTGTGTGTGAATGAGACACTTACTTGAGCCTTCCTCGGTCACCATACCCAATCCTTCAGCTTTGTTTTGCCTCTCAAATGCATTTAGGTCCAATACACTATAGACAGAGACCAATAAAAGCAGTAATAATTAGGATAAACATTTTATAAAAATATCCTATGCATGGCAAATTCACATTGACCCACTCATCGTCTATACCACTTAAACCTGTAGACAGGGTCACAAAGGGAGATTCTGGACTGGACAGGGTGCCAATCCATCACAGGGCACACACGCATGCACACACACTCATTCACACACCATGGGAAATTTGGGAACGGCAATGAGCCTAATCTGCAGGTCTAATCTGGGGACCCGGAGGAAAGCCACCAAGCACAGGGAGAACATGCAAACCCCATGCACACAAAGGTGGAAATCGAACCCGGAGGTGCAAGGCGACAGTGCTAACCACTAAGCCACCATGCCACTGCAAATTCATACACTAAAATATATTTAAACACACACAAATGTGCATCTTTGGACAGCAATACAATTTGAAAAAGATTTTTTTAAATGAAACAATTAAGATTGTTGATAAGTCCAATGATCCGAATATTGCATTATTTGCTTATGAATTACATACATTTCAAGGTCCCTTCATTTTCATAATTTCACATCTTTCTCTCTCGTAAATTCCAGACTATCAAATTCTCAACTATCTGGTTGGTTTCTCCTTCATCTCCAGTGTATCTCTCCTAATTCCATACCTGACGTTTGGACTGGTAATTGGACATGGACGCTGTCTGTGTCGGATAACAGTGAATTCTGACTCTGTATCTGCCTTATTTGTCGTGCTACATCTGTCTGCTATTCACCAGATTGTTTTCTGAACTGGTTCCTGCAAATCTCTCGCTCCGTTTCAGTGTGCCTCTTCAGTCAATTCAGGTGCGACTACCTTTCGGCTTTAAACTTTTAACTTTCAATATACAGTATGGTCCAAAGTTTTGTTGAGAAGGGGACAGGCTGAAAAAAGAGGAGTGGCCAAATCAACAGTCTACAAAAAATGGAACTGGGCTATTGGTGTGTATTGATGATGTGACTGCTGGTGGACATATCAGGATGAATTCAGATGAGTATTTAGCTGAACCGATTCAGTCAAAGCATGCTTTTTATTTACTAAAGAACAAACTGAAGGCATACTATAAATATCCACAAACAAGCAGCAAATCCATGTGACGAAGGTAAATGCCTGGCAAAGCAGCTTGACGCAGTGATTCTCCACTATGGTCCTAATAAACAGCCTGTTCTTAATAGAAGTGGGGTGATAGGGCAGAAAAAAACAATAGAAAAAAATATACTGTATAGGGCAGTGGTCCTCCAGGATTAAGGTTAAGAACCACTGGCTTAAGAGAGAAGAAATCATCATAATAATTCAATTATTATTTATCACGATATCTG
The DNA here is from genome assembly GCA_011419295.1 of Clarias macrocephalus. Taxonomy (NCBI): domain Eukaryota; kingdom Metazoa; phylum Chordata; class Actinopteri; order Siluriformes; family Clariidae; genus Clarias; species Clarias macrocephalus. Next base: position 36,440 of record JAAGKR010000270.1, read on the forward strand.
TACCTTACAGCATAGTGAATGATATTTTTTTCGCATATCCCAGTTAGGAAGTCAGGATACAGCACCCCTGGAGCAGATAGGGTTAAGGGCCTTACTGAAAGGCTCAACAGTGGCAACTTGGCAGTACTGGGGCTTAAACCCACAACCTTCCAATCAGTAACCCACAGCCTTAACCAATTGAGCCACCACTGCCACCAGATGGCAATGTCAATCGCTTCCAGACCTTACTATTAAGTATTAGAAATAATCCTAATATTTATCATTATTAGTTTGTCAAGTTACATTTAAACATGTGAACATGGAGGTACTTGATTGCATGATTTCCAATCCTCTGTGATGGTGTTCAAATGCAAAATTATAAAAATTGTATCAATGTACAAATATGTATGCCCAACTGTTTGTTTATTATTGTTTATCACCTGCATGACTGCATGAGTCCCGATAGACTCTTGAAAAATCCGGCATCCCTCTTCTCCTTTAGATAATCCAGCATTTTCTGTTGATAGATTTGATGAACAAATTAACCATAAACTAGAAAATAGTATAAATCACACATTTCTGACTTTTAATTCCATTAACTGATTTTTAGGATGGAGGGAAATCATAAAATGAAAAGATGAGTTACATAATTTCATCATTTAATGTATTAAAAAGTGAATCCACATTACATGTTGTACTGTTCATATAAAGTATATACATTAAAAATGCAGTACCTGCTGAACTAAAATATTTCCCCCATTAAGAATGGAGATACCAAGCTTAAGGGTGAAAGTTACCATGGGACCCAGTCGACCTAAAAGATAAAATCATTATAAAATGTGTCTATCCTGGACTAGGAAAAGTTGTTCAGTGTGTGCGCGTGTGTGCGTGCACCTCTGCTGGCACTGATGACTTGTAAAACCATCTCAGCAGCCCCTCGGTCATGTAACCTGGCCTGCTGATACAGCGTTTTCTGCTTTTCCATCTCTTTTTCCTAACACACAGTACATACATGCAGTATATACAGAAAATATACAAACGTAATACAGTGTATAGAAACTGGTGAATAAACATAAAAAGTGTCTGGAACGGTAGTGGATTGATGGCGCACTACAATTCCAAAATACACAGTTGCTGTTTGCTCAGTTGCTCTGTTGTCCACTAAGGTGACAGCTAGTATACTGTAGAATTAAAATCATTTTAATATGCAATTAACCATTTACGGGGAACCCAAAGCAAAACATTCTTTTAGTTTGTCAAAATATCTACATTCACAAATAACAATAAAATAATGAAAATCAATAGCTCTTCAAACCTCAAATGTTTTCTCTTTTCCTTCCTCATCCTCGTTTTCATCTTCAGCACAGCTCTTCGGAAACACAAGCAGAATTTACATGGTGGAAAATTGTGGTAACTATAATCTAACGGAGTCAAAATGCTTGGTGCTTAAATGCAACACATTTGTACCTTTGCCATCATGTCTGTGTATGCTATATATAGCAAATCATCCTCAAGGGAACTGAAATGGAAAAGGAAAATATAGTAATGAAGGGTATTAATGAAAATGTACCAAATTAAATATAATGTACATTACATGCTGATTTGGAAATCGGAGCATTATGTAAACTAATATTGTTATAAAACATGAATGGAGCTTGCTTTTTTATCATTTTTTGTTTACTGAAATTCAAAAAAGCTGTACAAAGTGTAGAAAGATACTCTGATGTTATGGAATACAAAACACTGACATTCTTTCCACACACAGCCTGCCTAAGACAAAGCAACGTGCCCTAGGTTGTAGCAGAACACAAGGTAATGGAGTAAAGAATAACGAAAAGCCAAATTAAAGTAAATGCACAAAGGGCTCTTAAGAGCAGGGACATGCATGTGTACTGTACAGCTGAATGTACAATTGAATAAATAAATACATAAATATGACACATAAAAAAAAACATGCACATAGAAAAAAAAGACAAAACAGAGGAACTAAACATCTCATGTGTAAAAGGGCTAGAAACATTAACTGAGCCAATAGCATATCTTTCAAAGATTCAGCAATACTTGACCAGGCATTCAGTGCATTCTCAGTAATTCATTAATTCAATGTGTATAAAATCAACAGCTCAAATTACTGAAGGTCCTATATACTGTATATACAGTAACACCTAAATAGGAGAGGGTTCAGCAGACCGGCAACTTTTTTTAATTAAATATAGAAAGATCGAGGGCTGATAAGTCATTCAAAATCTAGGCACATACACTATAGTATCAGCCACTGTAGCTCCTATTAAATTAGATAGTTGGGATGCAACATTCATCCAGAATTGTCTCACAGTAGGGAAGTCTCAAAACATATGAAGATATAAGTCCTGAGATCGCCCCAGTTCGGCACCAACAAAACTGATAAAGCCTGAATAATATGACCTTAGTTTTAGCCTGATTAGTAAATAATTTATGAAATGGAAGCATGAGTAATGAGCTTTGCCGGGGACACCGTTCACCTTAAGTGCAAATCTCAGCTGTAAATGAAAGAAAACAGAGGAACCAGGCAGACTGAATGCATTTTTAATATCAGGAAAAGGAAGTAGTCCTTGATCATTAAAGATATCTTTTAGATAGTGAGCACATCTCTTTTCCCACTGAGTATCTGTAATTGGTCTGATACTGAAGAGTACAAGAGAGATGTGCTTCATTTTTTCAATGCAGAAATTAGACATACAGTCCGTAGGCCAAAAAATTTGGTAGCTTGTGCTATATTCGAGTTTGATTAATTTTGGATCAAATTGGCCAAAATCTTGCATTGATTTTGGGGGAGTCAAGCCACTCCATAAAGACTTCTCTAGCACTTCTCAATGCCTTTTAATGAGGTAAAAATCAGGAACCTGTGGTAGCCCATTTAAATGTGAATGAACCACTGTTTTACAATCTCAAACTCAGCGGTCATTGAGTAATTTCAGGTCATCGTCTAACTTAATTTTAATGTCACATAATGTTACCGAGCCTAGACCTGATCAACTGAAGCAACCCTAATCATAACACCGTCTCTAGACGGTGTTAGCACAGGGAGCACTATGCATGATTGTGCATCACTTCATGTGCTTTACTTCTTACCCTGATGCACCATCACTCAGGAATAGGGTCAATCTGAACTCATAAGTCTCAGTGAAAAGATCGATGAGATATTTTCTCATTGCTCAAAACTGCTCAGTACTAAACCTAACTGATTTCCACTGTCGATATTTTTATGATCCAACTTTACCAAGCATTTATTCAGCAATTTTTGTAATTGCTGAATAAATGCTTGGTAAAGTTAAATGTAATTAATTTAAGCAGTCTCCTTATTTGTTTCCTTTGCTTGATGCAGGCTAATAATTTTTAAAAAACAGTAACAACATCTCCATAAACATGGGATACATATTCCACCATGGTTGAAAAAAAAGGGAAACTGCTCACTGCAGCAGTAATGCATTAAAAGAATTGTTACCAGCTGTAATAATTAATCACTAAAGTAATTATCCAATCCACTGCTCTTTAGTACAGTAAGTCTCCTATACATGAACAAGTTCCATTCCAAGAACATGTTCATAAGTCCAGTTTGTTCCCAAGTCCAACAAACATTGTTTACGTACTAAGTACACTAATGCAATTGGCTGACAGGTTTCTTTAGAATCATGCCAATGGTTGAACAATTCTTGCTTTAAATTTTATATATATTTATATTATTATATTTTGTATTCATTATTTTTATGTTAAATGTTTTTGGACTTTGGAACGAATAATTTGAGTTTTCATTATTTCGCTTTTATTTGTTTTGATATATGAGTCTGCTTCCAAAACTAATTATGTTCGCAATCCAAGGTTCCACTGTATTTGCTTATTTAAATTCGAATGGTAATTTTTTTTGTTCAGTGTATAGAGTAATGAGCATGCGAGTGGATTTGCACACCACATGTAACTATGCAGTGAATCTCACTGTGAGGAAGACACTGTCTCTGTACGTGTTTGTGTGTGTGTGTGTGTGTGTGTGTCTGTCTGTGTGTGTATATAAGTGACATTTGTCTTACCTTCGTTCTGTCAAAGCATTATGACTAAAGTGCAGAATGAGCTGATGAAGAGGGTCAGGTTGTGTTTCATGCACTTCTTCTTCCTCTTCCTCTACTTTCCGATGTGTCCTCTACACATAAACACACCACTGAGCATTTATATCACCAGTTACTCGCATTACATAGGTATGAAACTCAATAAAGACCACCTGGGAAATCTTATTAAGAAACCTTATTTGATATCTGAAGTTAAAATTACAGCAATGCATACGACGATCATATTCAGCAGACATTATGATCACAATGGACCATTACAGGGAGACTTTGTGGCAACCAACAAAATGCAAATGACATGCATCAACGCAATGAGTGAATCAGATTCCCAAAAGAGACGATGCATTCTACAGTGCATGCTCACATTCCACTAAGACATTTCATGTGGCCTGTTATTCAGAGCGAAATTAATTTCTCTCAAAAGCAAGAAAGAGCATTGCAATCCTGATCCAGAAAATTTCCAAAGGCTCCTTAAAGTCTTGGGAAATGTCTGTCAGTAAAGCCTCTCAACTCTAACTCAAACTACCACCTACTAGATGGGACTACCACACAGACTGGAAAGAGCAGAGACACAACATTATGACAAGCACTGACATCCACATAATACGAGATGTCATGCTGGCTCTAGGCAGCTGTTGTGGACATTAAAACAAATAATAATTATAAAAAATGTTGGAAAAAAAAATCAAACCACTAAATAATTAAAGAAAAAAGGTAAGGCATTAGTTGAAGGCCCTACTTATTCTGAACTATGTTTATACACCAATCAGCCATAACATTAAAACCACTGACAGGTGAAGTAGCACCTGTGAAGAAGTAAAATATTTTATGCAGCAAGTGAAAAGTCAGTTCTCAAAGCTGAGTTGGTAGAAGCAGGTAAAATGGGGACGGTTGAAGATCTAATTGATTGTGACAAGATGTAATGGCTTCATAAATGGGTTCGAGCATCTTTAGAATGACAGGTCCTGAAGGAGGGTCAAGCAGTGAACTGGTGACAGGATCTAAGTTGCCTACAGTGTGGCTCATTGATTTGTGTGATTTGGCAAAAGCCAACCCACATAGTCCAAACCCACAAGAAGACATACAGTGGGAAAATTTATGATAAAGTCAATGCTGCCTATTATAGAAAGGTTTCAGAACCTACAGTGCATTCAAGTTTGATGCATATGGACCTAAGCAGTGACAGACCAGTCAGAGTGCCCACTCTTATAACCTTTCATTGCAACAATCCAGATCATGTGACTCAGGAAAGGCTTGAGGAATGTGACAAAAAATAAATTAATTAAAGTGATGAGTTGACCTTCAAATTCCCCAGATTTCAGGTCTTAAAGGATCTGCTGCTAATTTCTCAGATCCAGATAGCCTTGCAAATCTTCAAAGGTCTCGTGGAGTGTGAGTAAAAGGATCAGAGCAGTTTTCATCCCCATTGATATGCATTTAATGTTATGGCTGATCAATGCTACTTTATTTCTGTCTGTGCAATCTTAGTTGGTAAAGTTGGTAAAGTGGATGAAGAGTAAACTCCTGTGATCTATAAATCAGACGTGTACAGTATAATGTACTATACTATATATTGCTGTATAAAAGACACGCTGTAGGATTAGAATGATGACTTTGTTATGAATTATACTTTCATTTTTGGGGAGCTGTCCGGGTAATGTTTGGACAGTGTTCGCAATCCTTATATCAAACATCAGGAACATGTAGGATTATGCCTGATTAAAATTTCTTTCTTTTAATCATATTGTTTGATGAACAATACAATTAATATCAAAAGAATTACTGTAGTATCAATAGTTATTTGTGCATTATAAAAAAGTAAACAAGCCCTCATGTGGTACTCTTTGGTTACGGATTTTTTAACCAACAGTCCCATGTGACCATAGCTCCATACCTTTGTCCTGAAAAGTACTTACTGCCAAATCCTGTACTAGCTTCTCCTCAAATGAGTACGTCTCTGTCTCTATCCATATTCTCTGGTAGCCAGTGAGGAACAGGTTAATAGAGCGATGCCTGAGGTGGGAGGATTAAAGATTAAGCAGGGTTACTGTGATTATTATGGTTACCAGGGTTACAAGGGAGAGCGAGACGGAAGTTATGGCTGGCAAATAAAAAGTGCTAGGAAGGAAAAGGTTAGTGAGATACACAGGAAGCCTAACTGGTCATACTGGTAACATGAAAGAATTTAACCTCTTGAGACTCAAATGTCCTCATATGAGGACATATTAATTAATCAAATTAATCAAGCTATGATGCAATTTATCAATGATATTGAGTGCTGCATCATACTATAATCAGACTATAAATGTAATGCTAAATCTGAGAAATCTGCTGTGATAATGTTGTTAACATGATTATCATGTCTAGTACATTAATGTGCCAACTTTAACATCCTTATAGTGGACAACGGTGATGGGAATCACCATAGACTACCAGATATGATACTTAGGTGCCGATTCAATTTGTATCGTGATTTTGTAAGCACATGGTGTGGTACACCCTGGACAGAGTGCCAATCCATCTCAGAGCACACACACACACACACACACACTCACACACTCACACACACATTCAAACACTTTGGGAACGCCAATTAGCCTAATCTGCATGTCTTTGGTGTGTGGGAGGAAACCGGAGTACCCGGAGAAAACCCACCAAGCACAGGGGAGAACTTGCAAACTCCTTGCACACAGAGATGGGAATCGAACCTGGCCAGGAACCAAACCCGGACCCTGGAGGTGCAAGGCGACAGTGCTAACCACGTAGCCACCGTGCAACCATTTTGTAAAAATCATGCCATACAAGTCGCCATACAAAAGAACTGCGAAAAATCACTGAATAAAGTTTTTTCCCCCATCACTAGTGGAGAAATTATATTATATCCACTTTCACTTTCATGTCCACTATTATATCTTGCATTTATGCTTCATAATACTGCAATTGACAGTCAGATTATATGTTTATGCCTTAATTATTTATAAATAGCTCTTGACAATTAGAACTTATTCCCTAAAATGTGGAGACAGTGAACAGCTAGTACAGCTTAGTATGTAATTGCCTGTAAATGTTGTAATGCTTTTTTAGCTAGGTGAGTTCTCAGTAGTGTTGTCACATGACCAGTTGACCAGTGAGACCCCTTACTGAAGATCTGCTGCAGTCCAAACCACGCCTAGGAGACGACCCAATTGGGTTTCAATCAATAAACATTCCCCGAGCACTACATTACCGTGAGCATGGAGAGCAGACTGTCATAATCTGCTCTCTCATGCATTTTTTCCAGCCATAAGTGTTGGTAGGCATTCAGGAAGTAAATATTAATTTTGTGCCTAAAGAGAAGGGCAATTTTGTCAAAGGAAGAGAACAGCAAATGGACAAAATAAGAAAACACATATAACACAATCATGAGTCACGTGTGACTCATGATCATCATTAAAAATAAAATAGAAATCATGAATAAAATGAAAGTATTAGTTTGATTACAGCATCTTTGATGCCTAAGCATAAATGAACAAAAGAAACAAATAAACTTGTAAACAAAACATACATTCATAAAACACCAGAATTAGGATACTAAATTGTAAAGGTTTTTAACATTGGATATAAAAGGTGAAATGCATAGACACTGCCTATCCAAAAAAAATTTTTTTTTAAATAATAAATAAATTAAAAAAGCTGACAGTAGAAATCACAGGTATGTTTAATAGTAAAAAAAAAAAAAAACTCATAGGATTGGGACAAAACAGTGATCATAAAGATTGGACTTGGGAATAGCAATGGATAAAAAAAAATAATAAAATAAATAAATAAATAAATAAATGTGGGATATTATCCAACACACATTGGATACATATTCATACAAGTGTTACCTGAGTGTGATACTCTCCTTCTGGATCATGAGGGTTCGTTTTTATAGACCTAGTGGCTTATTTTGTTTGTCCTTTTCCTGGCCAAGAATCAACTAAAAAGTTGTCAACTTGTGATCATAAACTAACATGGGCTGCCAATAAACAGTTTACATTATATATATGACAAAAAGGACATTGCTTGCTGGTGGATATTTCCAGGCATGTAATGCTAACTTTTGCTAAGCTAGTTAGTTAGCAAGCTAATGTTGTTGCAATGTTTTGTGTATGTAAACTTGTTTTTTTTTTGTTTGTTTTTTTTGCTTATTTGTCACATAACAAATTTAAATGATTCAAATTCAGAATTCTGACCCACTCTTCTTTGCAGAATTGTTTTAATTCAGCCACATTGGGGGGGGGGGGGGGTTCAAGCATGAACAGTTTGTTTGAGGATCATTCAGAGGTAGACTTTTGGATCAGTGTTCTGCTGCATAAGGAGCTTAAGGTCACAAACTGATGGCAGATCTTCTCCTTCAGGATTTCCTGGTAGAGCGCAGAATTCATGGTTCCATCAATTATGGCAAGTCGTCCAGGTTCTGACACTATTACTTTTATTACCAGATGAAACAGTAACTGTGAGACGAGCCTTTGTGTTCTCTTTGGTTGGGGGGGCTTTTTCACATGGGGCCAGCTACAGTAGGTTTGGACAGCTTTGTCCCATAATATATGAAATCATCATTTAAAAGCTGCATTTTGTAATTGCTCAGGTTATCTGTGTGTACTAATAACATTTATTTGATGATCTAAATCATTTCAGTGTGACAAATATGCAAAAAAAAA